>CAMOHE010046124.1:0-67351 GCA_946598075.1 Artocarpus hirsutus
ATTGATGACTTATGTCAATTTATTAGTTTGGTTGAAAATTTGGAAGAATCAAATAATTCATGTCTGTTTGTCAGTTGAATTAATTTTGTGAACAAAATTAATTCAAGATAAACTTGTTGAATTATTAGGGTTAGATAATTCTTGTCTGTTTATCAGTTGATTTAATTTTGGATAAATTAAATCAAGATAAACTTGTAGAATTATTGGGAATCTATTTATTTTCTTAGAGATTATCTAGATAAAGTTGTTTTAATTAGATAACTTCTCTATTGGGTTATTTGAATTAAAACTGAGGCTTTATCCTATAGAATCTCGGCTGGAAAATAAAATATTCGAGTGATTTTTATTTCGGCAGTTCGGCATGCCGAACTTAAAGTTCGGCCTGCCTATGCGCGAATTAAAAATCGTGTGTTTTCATGCGTTTTTACACGTATCTTATCCGATATAGACCCGAATTTGGTTCTGTTTTGAATTTTTGAGACCTTATCTGATAAGCAATGACCCTAGACCCAACCTCTATAAATAGGGAGTGAGTCTAATGAGTTATTTAGATCAATAGAGAGATTAAGAGTGATACTCTACTAGTGAGAATCTGAAACTCCCTGAGAGCTCTTGTTCACAAATCACGAACACTAGCTTTGGGTTCTCTCAATTGATTGGAAGGAGAGTCACCTTGAGGAAGAGCTATACGTGTGAGCCCACACTCACTCCGATCGTGGATAGAGAATAGCAAAGAAGGCCAGTTGGTTGAGGCTCTTCTCAAACGTTACTTCTCTACATAGACTTCGGGAGCTTTTCGGCTTATACAAGGTCAGTAAGATCAGGTTAATTTATACATATAGCATGTCAAACTTGTGTTTTGGAAAATACTTTGATTTAAAATTTTAAAATTCTACTGCGTATTATTTTTCCAACACTTTGAACTGCTCTCCGTTCTGAATTCGAGACCAGATTGCCTGAAGATGCTGGTCTTGCCACTGATTCTGCTTCATCATTTCACCTGAAGACAAGTCGTACATTTGGCCATGTACTCCCGGATATCCTTCTTTATACCTCTCCACCAATATTGCCTCTTAAGATCACAATACATCTTCGTGCTTCTTAGATGAATGGTGAACTAAGACTTATGAGTTTCATCCATTACGGCCTTCGTCACTTCTGTAATTGCTGAAACTGCTAGATGCTCCTTGAAGTACAACGATCCATCTGTATGTATCCTCCATTCTTCGAACTACTCTCCGTTTTGAATTCGAGACTAGATTCCCTAATGATGCTAGTCTTGCCACTGATTCTGCTTCATCATCTGAATAAGAGCTGGGGTCGTCTCCATGTGGTACACCAAAACGCGATCATAGTCTTCATGATACTGTAGCCCGTACTCACTCACTGTTGCATCCCTCTTCCAGTCTTCAAGAGCCAAACAAGCGAGAATCCCTAAAGACTTTCGACTGAGTGCATCTGTAACGACATTAGCTTTTCCGAGATGATACTGTAGCGTGAAATCATAATCCTCCATGTATTCCATCCACCTTCACTGCCTCAAGTTCAAATCCCTCTAAGTAAACAAATACCTCAAACTTTTATGGTCAGAGAAAACCTAAAATGTCGCCCCATATAGGTAACATCTCTAGATCTTTAGTGCATGAATCACTGTTGCGAGCTCCAAATTGTGAGTGAGATAGTTCCGCTCGTGAAGTCGTAGCTGTCTCGATCCATACGCTACCACACGTCCATGTTGCATTAGCACACATCCAAGTCCACGTTCTGATGCATCTATATAAACCTCGTATGGCTCATCACTGCTGGGAATAATCAATACTGGAGCTGAGGTCAACTGATTCTTCAACTCTTGAAAAGCAAGCTCACATTCTTCGTTCCACTCGAACCTAACATTCTTCCTGACCAATCTTATCAACGATACTGCTATCTTCAAAAGTCTTTCACAAATTTCCTATAATATCCTACAAGTCCCAAGAAGCTATGGATCTCTGCCACATTCCTCGGTCGTTGCCATTCCACTATGGCTTCTATCTTAGACGGATCCACTGAGATGCCATGCTCGGAGATGACATGACCTAAAAATTTGATCTTTGTAAACCAAAACTCACACTTTTCTTTCTTGGCATACAACTGATGCTCCCGTAAAGTCTGAAGCACGATCCTAATATGCTGTTCATGTTCCTCCTAAGTCTTAGAATAAACCAAGACGTTGTCGATGAACACGATCACAAACTGATCCAAGTAAGGCCTAAATATCCTGTTCATGAAATCCATGAAGGCTGCCAGAGCGTTTGTTAATCCAAACGGCATCACCAGAAATTCAAAATGTCCATGCCAAGTCCTGAAAGTTGTCTTAGGAATGTCCTCTTCCTAAATCCTGAGTTGATGATATCCTGACCTCAAGTCTATCTTTGAGAAATACTGTGAGCCTTCTAACTGATCAAACAACTCAACGATGCTAGGTAGAGGATACTTATTCTTCATTGTGACCCGATTCAGCTGTCGATAATCTATACATAATCTGAGAGTTCCATCATGCTTCTTTGCAAACAAAACCAGTGCTCCCGACGGTGATGTGCTATTCTGGATGTATCCCTTATCAGTAAGCTCCTGAAGTTGCTTTCTAAGTTCTTTCATCTCTGCCAGCGTCATCCGGTAAGGTGCTATGGAAATTGATGCTATCCTTGGAAACAATTCAATACCAAATTCAATTTCTCGATGTGGTGGAATCCTGGTAGCTCGTCGGGGAAAACATCTTTTAATTCATCTACCATTAGAATTGCTGCGTTTCTCCTCAAGGCGCTAGACTTTTCTTCTAGGTTCATGAGAAAAGCATAACAAACTGCGTTCTTCCGCCCTCCGAGACAAGCCCTTACGAGACGCTCACTCATTAGCTGATCACCACCACCTTGGTAAGTGATCGCCGTCCCCCTTATCTGACACTAGAGTTACTTTCCTAAGTTGGCAGTTTACCACTGCATTATATCTAGACAACCAATCCATCCCTAGGATTACATCATATGATCTCAGAGGGATTATAATCAAATCACTTTTTAAAATCTTATCCCTAATATTTATTTTACAGGCTTTACAAATACTATTCACACACACTTGTCCCAAGGGTGAAGCTATAACTAAGGGTTCATCAAACTCTTCTATCTCTAATCCCAAGGCATGTACAAAAGAGCTTGAAATGAGAGAATGAGTGGCACCAGTATCAAATAACACATGTGCTAAAGACTGAAAAACCATAATCGTACCATCAACAACCGCGTTACTAGTCTGGGCATCTGAACTCCCTGATGTCATCATGTGAACCTGTACTGGAGCTTTCCTTTTTCCTCTACCAGCATTGCTAGGTCTTGGGTTAGTTGGCCGATATTACTACGATGATGGCGACTGCACACTGGCTGTACTCGGTGCTCAAAACTGAGGGACGTTACGCTGAAAGTTCTATGGTTGGTGTCCTTGCGTTGAATATGGCAGTTGCTGGGGAAAGAACTGATGGAACGAAAGCTGAAGGTACTGTTGCGGTTGGGGTACAGTCTGAAGCTGGGGCTGACGACTAGCTCCTTCTCCAGTCTAAAATCCTAGACAAGAACTCCTGATCGGGCAATTCCTCTTAATGTGTCCTGGCTGCTGGCAATAGTGACAATTGAAGTTGTAGGGGTTATTGCGCCCGCTGTTGGATGAACTGCTACTGCCACTATTTGCGCCACCCTGTTTATTCTTTCTTGGAGTCGGTCGACTACTGATGCTTCTCCTGCTACTCCTCTGTGGTCCTCCTGATGTCTTGACTCGATTCTCACAGTACTGTGCGTAGTCACTCTCCACTGATATTACTGATAACACAAGCTCTCTAAAGTTCCTAAGTTGCAGGGCAACCACCTGTCATCGAATAGGGGCTTTAAGTCTGTCTTGAAATTTGATGCACTTTTCACGTTCCAAACCACTACAATTGGAGCAAACCTAGCCAATTCATTGAACTTCGCTTCACAACTTCGCTTCATATTCTCGTACTGACATATCACCCTGCTGCAACCTATAGAATTATGTCGCATTTTGATCCCTGTATCCTTGCGAAAAGTAGCGATCGTAAAACAGCTCCTCAAACTTGTCCTAACTGACGTTACCATTGTTCTCTAGGCGTTTTGCTTGCTTCCACCAAGTATTGGCACCACCTTTAAACTTATATGCCACAAATTCCACACGATACTCCGCTAGCACACCAAGAGTATCCAGATGCTTGACAATTGAATCTAACCAATATTCTGCCACTTGTGGGTCTCCATTTCAGTCGAAAGTCGATACAGACGCCTGTCAGAACGTAGCAAACAAGGCCCTCATCATTTCGAAACTCGGCATCAGCTGTCGAGCGTCGTCTAAGTGCCATTCTCTCACTTCTAAAAAAAATTGGATTGTCAGTGGTATTTCATTGTCGTACCTACGTGTGCACAATTCCTAAGGTTCATAACTTTGAGCTTCGATACCATTCTGTCACGCCCCGGAGTACGAAAGATAACGTGGTAAAGTAATTAAGTTAATTAAATAGAAATTTAGTTAAAATTTGGGTTTTAGAATCAATTTTATTAATAAAAATATGATAATTTTAAAACCAATTTAGAGGCAAGTAGTTATAATTTTCTTATCAAATGAGAATAATGATAAAATAAACAATAAGGGGAAAGATGACAAAAACTACGGAGGAACGAGAATGGGTCCCACTGATCCACATCTTGTGTACACACACAGTACTGACAATATATTATCACAACCACAGTCCAAATAAAGAGGAAGAGTTAGAAAATTACATGCGTTGATTTATATAATTCAAATAACCTATTTAGTCCCTCAACTGCCCGTGAGTTTTGTCTGTGGACTCCTCTTCAAACCTAAGCTGAAATCCACCTAGGGGAAAGGTTTTAAAACAAATAAAATTGAGCGAAAGGCTCAATAGGACTATTTATTCAAAACATTTAATTTTAAAAGAAATTTTATTAAACAAATAAACATTTAGAAAATGAACTTGAATAAGTAAATAAATAGATAAATAATTAAATAAATAAATAATTGAATAATTAAATAAATGCGTAAATAAGAATCCAATAAAGACTTATCTTATCAAAACAATTTTATAGGTCGACTAGAAAGAATAATATTTTTTTTCCTAGGCAAACCATATATAAATCACCACCGTAGTAGCCCAGTTGGGTTTTGCGACCTGCCCCCAAGGTCGCGCACTATACGATCTGATCTCTGATATGGCATCATGCCCTAATATATATATATATATATATATATATATATCTTTTCATGATTATTAAAATCTCTTTTTACTAAATACAATCATTTACATTCACTATGAGGTTTATTATAAAAACCACCTCAATCTACTGTTTATAAAAACATTCAATAAAAATGCTTTTTCAATCAGTTATTGAAAACATTTTGATAAAAATCCCTTTTAGGCCAAAATCATTTTAAAATCAAGTTACCAAAGAAAAGGGGTAGAAGTCCTACTTCGATACTCGTGTTGGTGTCCCTCACCGAAATCCCGGTCCGCTATACGTTAGCTCCATAGATCCATGTACAACTTTAAATGTATAATAACTTAGTTTATCAGTATCTAACTTGAGATATCCTATGTTACTAAATCATCTCATGGTGTCCTAGTGTGCCATTTAGGTTTATAAAATCATTTTACAAAGTTCGAATTTCAATCAGGGTTCAAAACGATAAAAATGGGTTAAAAATCACAAAATTTCACCATACCCAATCGGCCTGTCGGTTCCCCTGGTTCGGCCGGTCGAATTGCACAGTTTGGCTTGGTGGAAAATTAAGTCTGGTCGGCCAAACATTTTCAGGTTCAGCTTGCCAATCGGATGAATCTGGCCTACCAAACACATGAATCTAACCTGCCGAACAAGAAGTTTGGCCTATTGATCTGGAAAAATTCTAGAATTTTTCAGGCACGGGTTTCAGCCTCCCCGAGCCCAAATCTTCATTTTTAACCTGTTTTCTCAGTTCTCTAGCATGGGTATTATCAATACATGATGGAAAAATATGGTAGATCACTTTTTAATGGTTTAAAACAAGTTTTAAACAAAATTTTCAAATAAATTCAAAAATAGAGAAAATGGAGAAAAATGAAAAATCTTGATTTAAATCCATTTTCGATGAAACAAAGCTTGTATTCTAGTTATTCTAAGTTTATCTAACCTAGATTGAAGGTTTCTAAGCTTAGAAAAGCTTAGATTTCGAAATGCAAGAAAAATTAAAAAAATAAAAAAGTTTTAAAAATTTGAAAACTAACCTTGGATTAAGCTTTGAATCGAGTTTGTGGTTGCTCAATCACATTCCCGAGCCTTCAATCCACTAACCCGAAGTTTGAAATTGAATTTTGTTTCAAAATTTTTTGGGAGAGAATGAGAGAGATCGGGTGACCGAGAGAGAAGATGAGAGAGGGAGAGTGAGAAAGTGAGTGAGGATGAGAGAGAGAGAGGGGAAGTTAAATAGAGAAAAAGCAGTTTGCAATCAATACCATGTCCTGCACGTGGTATTTCCAAAGTGGGACGTGTTGATCATTCGACAAATTGTTTTGTTTCAAAATTTAAAATAGCAGTTAAAAATAATTAAGAGTAAATAAAAATCATTAAAAGAATAAAAAATAACATTAATTTAGCAATTTCACAAAGCGATCAAATCAAATTTAAAATACTTTTTACGACACACTAATCCACCATTTTACATTCTAATAACACTTAATTAATTCTGGGACATTACAACACACCTTCAACTTTAGCACCAGCAACAACACCAGTAGCTTTTACAATCACAACCACCCCCGCAATGACAACTACTACGACGGCGAGTACTCGCGGGGAATTCAATCGGAGTGATGATACGATTGGATGAAACGAAGGGACAAAACCGACTGCTCGATCAGAAAAAGCACCAGCTGTCACTCTGATAACCCCGGAGTAGATCCAATTAATGATGAGAGAGATGCTCGAAGAGAATTCCAAACTCGTGGAAGAGAAAAGCAAGCAGAAGGTTTCGAAAGCCACTAGCAAGACCCCTACATTGGATGATATCTCAAAGAACATTTGAGATGCCCCACTCACAAAGAGGATTACTTTAGTTGTACCGCCGAAATATGAAAACCTTGTGTTCGCTCAGTTTGATGGAATTTCATATCCAAAAGACCACCTACTACAGTATAAGAATGTAGTTAGCACCACGAGCATCCCAGACTCAATTCTTGATGACATGATGTGCAAGTTGTTTGTGCAATTGCTCAAAGGTCCAGCACTTAGATGGTTCAATAACTTGCCAAGTGGATCGATTGATAGCTTCAAAGATTTGGCAAACTCATTTATCAAGGTGTATTAGGTGCATATCAAGACAGGAAAGACGAGCAAAGATTTGTGGTCTGTCATTCAGAGCCTGGGTGAATCGCTAAGGGCTTATATTAAAAGATTTAGCAAAGCATCTCAAAGATTTTGGACTTGGAAGATGGAACGGCTAGAGAGGCATTGAAAAAAGGCCTCTTGTACAAGTCTCCCATTAAAAATAGCATATGCTCAGACTACCCATAAACGATCCAGGAAGCCTTGAACAGAGCTAAAGGGTGGATCGACCTGGAGGAAGAAAATGAAAGTGCGAGCGGGAGTTCGAAAGAACAAAAGATCAAAGCAGGTGGAGTTAGAGAAGCGTCAACATCCGAATCGATGAAGACGAATAAGGACACCGCCAAAAAGGGAATGGAGGTGTAAAGAAGACAGGCCTAGATCCACCACAAGACCGTTGTTGCCCTCAAAATATGCCCTCAGCGTATCACCGTCCGAACTAATCGCACAGCTCAAAGGAAAAGATTATGTCCTATGGTGGGCAAAATGGCACCAAGGTGTTTACGCGACCAGTCAAAATATTGCAAATTTCATCGAGATACAAGGCACTTGATAGTAGATTGCAAAGCCTTGCAATATGAGATCATAGAGCTCCTCAAGAAAGGGCACTTGAGAAAGTACCTCTCTGAACAGGGGAGGAAAATATATGGACTCGACAAAGAGTACGGACGATGAAGAAATGACCAAGCCAATGAGAAGACACCATCATCACCACCAGTCAGGAAGATAATTGGAGCCATTTATGGAGGCTCAGTTTTTAACGGTGATTCTATCAATCAAATGAAGGCACATCAGAGGAAAGAGAATCAAGCAACTGTCAGTTTTTTTGAGAGAGAACACTGTGAACATGTAATTGCATTTTGCAGCAATGAGGCGCTTGGGCTCGATACTCCACATGACGATGCCCTTATTTTCAAACACAACAATACGAACTATGAGATAAGCAGAATACTAGTTGACAATAGAAGCTCAGCCAACATCCTGTTCCTCTCAGTGCTGAAAGAAATGGAAATCGATGATGGGGAAATCAAGAAATCAACAACGTCATTGCTAGGTTTCAATGGCGAAGCAACAACGGCCATGGGAAGAATCAAGCTTCTAGTTTATGCAGCGAGGGAAAACAAGTTAACGAGTTTCTTAGTCATGGATTGCCCTTCAAGGTATAATATCATTTTGGGGCGGCCTTGGATACATGCCATGAAGGCAGTCCCTTCGACGTACCACCAAACAATAAGGTTTTCAACTAAGCAAGGCATTCAGGAGATTCGAGGAAGCCAGGAGGCACCAAGGGGCTGTTACATCATGGCCACGAAGCAAAAAAAGGCTTTATAGCAATTACAGACTACCCAACAAAACGAGACGAGCAATCAAAGCTACATCGAGTCAGTTCTAGAGCAGCTTGATGAAGTCCAAATTGACCCGTAGGATGAAAAACGTACAGTGAAGATCGGGTCAAGCTCGATGTGAGTATAAAATCCCAAATAATTGATTTTCTTAAAGCTAAAGTTGATTGTTTTGCATGATCCAACGTAGATATGCTTGGAATTGACCTGAGAATAATCTCCCATTGATTGAACGTCGATCTAGACTACAAACTTGTCCGATAGAAGGGGAGAAAGCTTGGAATCGAGTGAAACAACGTAGTAAAGGACGAAGTAAGGAGATTACTTGATGCCGGCTTTATACGTCCTATCTAGTGTCCCGATTGGCTTGCCAATGTGGTAATCGTAAAGAAAAGAATGGCAAGTGGTGCATGTGCGTTGATTTCATCGATCTGAGCAAAGCTTGTCCAAAGGACAGTTACCCGTTACCATATATTGATCGACTCGTCAATGCAACCATCGGTCATGAGATTTTAAGTTTTTTTGATGCATTCTCTAGCTATAATCAAATCCTTTTGCATCCTGATAACCAGGAGAAGACTACTTTCATAACAGAGTAGGGAATTTTTTGTTTTAAGATCATGCCCTTCAGATTGATGAATGCGGGAGCAACTTACCAAAGACTTGTCAATATGATGTTTGAGCAACAAATTTGTAAGAACATGGAGGTTTACATTGATGACATGTTGGTTAAGTCTTTGCAAGCTCATCTCCATGTTCAGCATTTGTAAGAATGCTTCGACGTTCTTCGAAAATATGGAATGAAGCTGAATATAGAGAAATGCACTTTTGGAGTGGCAAATGGTATGTTCCTAGGGTATCTTGTCATGAAGCGAGGAATCGACACAAATCTTGATCAGATTAAAGCATTTTAATTGATGCCTTCTTTGAGAACCAAGCGAGAAATTCAAAAACTAACTAGTTGAGTAGCCGCACTAAGTTGATTCATTGCCAGATCCTCTGACAAATGTCTTCCTTTTTTCTACTTGCTCAAGAAGAATATGAAGTTCAAATGGAATGAACAATGCGAATCGGCTATCTAGGAATTGCAGAAGTGCTTGACAACTCCACCAATCCTATCGAAGCCAAAAGAAGGCGAACCGCTCTACCTTTACTTGGCAGTTTCAGAGACGGTAGTAAGTTTAGCCCTTGTCCGAGAAGAAGATGAGGTCCAAAAACTAGTTTTCTTCATGAGCCACACCATGTTGGACGTTGAAACTAGGTACTCTATCATTGAAAAGCTCACACTTGCACTCCTTATATTGGCTTAAAAACTCCATCCATACTTTTAAGGCCATACTATTATGGTGTTGTCGTCGTACCCAATCCGAGCAATTTTGCACAAGCAGGACGTCTTCAAAAGATGACGAAATGGGTAGTTGAGCTGACAAAGTTCAACATCGAGTACAGACCTCAGACAACGTTAAAGGCCCAGGTGCTCGAGGATTTTGTCCCTGAATTGACACACAAGCCTGAAGGACACGAATCAAAGACATGGATTGTGTAGGTTGATGGATCAAGCAATGAGAAAGGATCAAGAATATGAGTGGTTTTAAAGTCCCCAACTGGTGAAGAAATCGAGCAGAGTTTTCGATTGGGTTTCAAAGCTATCAACAATGAAGCCAAATACGAGGTTTTGATAGCTGGTATAAGACTCGCTGCCGCACTAGAAGCTGCTAGACTTGTTGTGAAAGTGACTCAACATTAGTCGTTAACCAAGTAAATGGAGAGTTTAAAGCACGAGATGAGAAGATGCTTTTGTATCTAAGACCAGTCACCAAGCTTAAGACCCAGTTCGTCCAGTTTGAAATAAAACATGTACCGCGAGAACAGAACTTGAGAGCGGATGCACTTGCCAATTTTGGATTCACAGTCAAAGTCAGCGAAAGAAGAATAATCCCTTTGGAATGAATTGATAGTCTAAGTATTATGCCAGTCGAGGAGACGAATTATGTTGACCCAAGGGACGATTAGAGGACGCCCATTCAAATGTACATTTATGATGGTTGGCTTCTTGAAGACAGGTAGACTGCGAGAAAGATCAAACTACTAGCTGCTAGATACTGTTTGATCGATGGGAAACTCTATAGGTGTTCTTTCATGGGACCTTATCTTCGACGTCTTGGGGAAGACGAGGTTGAGAAAGTCATTTGAGAAGTCCATGAAGAATCGTGTGGAAATCATTCAAGTGGGAGGTCACTATGCAATAAGGTTAAGAGACAAGGATTCTATTGGCTGACAATGCAAAGCGACTGCGAAAACTTCGCTTGCAAATGTGACAGCTGCCACAGGCACGATCCAATTATGCACCAATCAGTAGAAGAGCTTTCTTCGGTCAGTTTGCTATATCCTTTCATGAAGTACTCGATGGACGTAGTTGGACCGTTTCCTTCGGCACCTAGACAAGTCAAGTATTTGCTCGTCCTCATGGATTACTTCTCCAAATGGGTCGAAGCTGAAGCATTTGCAGACGTTAAAGAACAAGATGTTGAAAGGTTCATTTGAAGGAATATCATCTATTGGTTTAGAGTTTCAAGGGAGATCGTCATTGACAACAGCTCTTAATTCATCTCCTCGCCCTTCAAGAAGTTCTGTCATGATTGGGACATTATTTTAAGCTTCTCGACACCACAATACCCGCAAGGAATGGCCAAGTAGAAGCAACAAACAAGACGATCGTGAAAAACCTAAAGAAGAAACTTGAGGCAAGAACAGGACGTTGGGTCGAGGAACTCTCAATGGTGTTATAGGCCTATCGAACGACTCTAAGAAAGGTCATCGACGAATCCCCTTTTTTGCTCGTATATGGAACAGAAGCCAGTATTCTTGCCGAGATCGTCACCCAAGATCTTCGAGTTGATTATTCTTTCCTGAATGAAGCAAAAAACGATGAGATGATGCAGGATGCATTGGACTTGATAGATGAGAAAAGGGACAAGGCTTTCTATCACCTAGGTTGCTACCAACAAGCCGCAACTAGATATTACAACCAGAAGGCCAAGCTTAGAAAATTCCAAGAAGGAGAGCTCGTACTCAGAAAAGTCTTCAGAATACGAAAGAAGCTAACGCTGAAAAATTGACGGCTAATTGGGAAGGACCTTATCGAATACGGTCAGTTGTTTGGGATGGAGTATACAATTAGAGAAGCTGGGTGGATCCCTCATTACCAAGAGCTGGAACGTGAATCATTTGAGGAAGTACTACGGGTAACATTTGTTTCACTTTGTTATGTAATTAAACTACATTTGGCTTAATCCCTACACATGGGGTATGTAGGCAACTCGTGTACTATATAAATGAGTGCATCTGCTTTATTAATTTGAATTTTATTTTCTAAATATAATTGACAATTTTTTTCCTCAAGAAATGCAGCAAAGCTTTTTATTCAACTTCAGACTCGACCAGCTCGATCTGAACTCTAAAATTGCCATTTCATGGCTTAACTTCAGACTTGACCAGCTTGTTCCAAACTCTAAAATTTCCATCTATGGCTCAACTTCAGACCCGACCAGCTCGATCCGAACTCTAAAATTGCCATCTTCATGGCTAAACTACAGATCCAACCAACTCGATCCATACGCTTTTCACCTTGCCATCTTCATGGATAAACTATGGATCCGACTAGCTCGATCCGTACACTTTTCACCTTCCCATCTTCATGACTGAACTACGGATTTGACCAGCTCGATTCGCAAGCCTTCACCTCGCCATTTTAATGGCCCAACTTTGGATTTGGCCGTATCAATCTAACTATTCTCTATGGCCATTTTCATAGCTAACTCTTGAACTTGACTAGTTTAATTAGCACGGCTTGCGCTACCGTAATCATTTCCCCAAACTCAATCAATTCGATCCAAAATTGTACTTGCTAATTGAGCCATAATCCGGGTTTATAAGATATAAAAAAAAAAATTTTTTGATCAACTCTCAGATTTTTGTTTTACATTTTTTGTATCGATTATAGCTTTATTCGAACTCTCGGTCTTATGCATCTATTTCGTGGCTCAAGGACGTGTTTGGCTCGATCGATTCTAAGAGTCTTATATGAGAAGTTCAATTTATGCCTGAATAGTAGTCACAATTTATAATAATCCCTTTGGATTGGATACTTCAATTTATCGTGTATCACTAGTTTAGTTACTTTCTGATTATTTACCAAGAGATTGATCGTTGCATATGGGATGAAAGCATCGTTAATCTACTTCTGAATTTGAGAAATTGAATTTGAAATTTCAAGTTCTATTTGTCAGAATAAAATGTTTGATACAAACAAAACAGGAATGATAGTTTAAATATAAAACAGAAAAATCTTTCAAGGATCTCCTCCCTTCAAAAGTTGAGCATTTTCACCCTCGATGGGCTCGACGATTGAAGGCTCAACAACTTCACTGGTTGGAATTGAAGCAGCATCGGGCTCAAGAGCAGGGGGCTTGACAGAAACTTCTTGACGAGCCAATTCGCCTTGGACATTCAGGTCATCTGTCGATAGCAATTCTTGGAGCTCCTTGATTTCTTCATCGATGTTTTTGACGTTGAGTTAGCTTAACTTGAATTCTAACAAGGCCTCAAGTCGTGCCTTAAAGGAAGAAGTGTTGTGGACCTCGAGCAACTGCTCCTTGATTTCTTCGATGTCCTTATCTTTTGTAGTCACTATCTTCTTCAGGATGTCGACTTCTTCTTTGGACAGTCAAAGGCTGCTAGACAAGCTCAGTACCTTCTCGTTTAACCTGTTTAATGTGTTCGTAGAGTCGTTAAGCTCCTTCTATTTGTTCTCCCTCTCTGCTTTCACCTTCTTCAACTCCTCTTCAAGCTTCCTATTCCTCAGTAGCTCTTGCTAGTACTTGTGAGTAGCCTTATTCGCAAAGAGGTTGTGAAATAGAAGAGCCTGCATGATGGAATCTTAGTATGGAAGGATACGATCGAAATGGATTATTGCACATGTTTCAAAAATTTACCTATCCCATCATTGCAACTGATTTGTTGTAAAACCAAGCGAACGGCTTCCCACCAAGATGCTCCTCATCTTCGTCAAAATAAAAATTTACAGCCGCTCTAGTTACTGCTTCCTTATCTTCCATTATGCTGACGTCTTTTGGAACGTCGACGCCCCTAGTCAAACCTGAAGCCTCACCACTCTTTCTTTTCTTTGATGGTGGGGGCTGTATGTCAAAAGGGGAAGTTGGAGGAAGATTAGATGAAGTGGCTAGAGGAGTCACTTCTTTTTGTACTGACGGCTCGCCAACATCGCTCTTCTTTTTCTTCGCCGCTTTGTCCACAATTCTTTTCTTTCACATCTCTCCTACTAAGGGTAGTGTAATCTTTATGGCTGATAATGTGGCTTTTGTGAGATGAATGTCTTCGTCAAATAGAGGGGTTATATATTTTGATGGACCGTACAACCGCTGAAGTGCACCGCAGCATATAAAGACCCAATCGACTCGTTTGGGAAATCGAATAAGAATACTTATGGGGATTTCTTCAAATCACTTCCAAATCGAAGTCTTCTCAAGTCAATCGGGCTGTGAGATTTTTGCCCAAGTTCATCCATTGAGAGCTAATAATACATCCAACCTCGCTTGGAACCTTTCACTAGTTGGAGCCAGGTGATTCAATTCATAATCTGCAAGGAAAGAGATTGCTTATAATTAGTTGGAACTACTACTTGAAATATGAGGAGCAATGATACTTACCAATATGACCAAAAGCGAATGGAAAAGGAAATTGAGCAGTTAGTTCGAAGGAGTCGCTGCTAATTGACATAAAAAAGTATCGCTCTTCCCAGTGCCTATTAGCCTTTACAAACTTTGTTATTAGCTGCTTCGACTACCTATATACGAAGTAGAAGTGGCCCAAATTCTTACTGTTTGCTTCAAATAGTAGCACTTGAGGAAATTGTGTATATCAAAATTGATTCCAACCTCCTCTATCAAAGACCATAAGGGTTATGAGCAGTCGGACCCCATTCGGCATAAGTTGAGTCATGGAAATGTAGAAGTGGCCGATGATCTTGATCATAAATTTCGGGATAGGTAGTCAAATGCCAAGCTCAAACCATTTCGGGTACACACAAAACCAATTATCGTTTTGTGTATCTGCTTGTTCTCCTGGATAAGGTAAACATATTTTGATCGAGTTTGGGATTCTGTACTTCGATCTAATCGTTTGTAAATCCCTTTTTGTCAAAACAGACTTTGGATTCTTTGTGAAAAATGACACCTTTTTGGTTGAAGAAATGTATTTCCTCCTTTTGAGTAGTTCGATGGCGTCGACCATACTTGAGGTACCTGTTGGCTGGTTTCATTCTACTCTGTGGTTCGATGTCTCTCCAATAGTCTCGACCCCTGTCATTCTCGCACTCGATTCGATCATGGTTTGTTAGCGGATCATTTCATCGACTTCCCTTTCATCGTTGCTTGACTAGGGGTCATCGCCACTGCTAGAGCTCAAATCAATAATGACTGCCTTCGACATTTTTACAAAAACAGGACTATCAAAGGAAAACTAGGGTTTTGAAGATCAAAAAGCTAAAGAATCCTAAAACTTGGAAGGCTCTAAACAATTCTTGAGTATTCTAAGGTCGCGACAACTAAACAAGTCTAGCAGTCACTGATTTTCTCAGGAAATGAAGCGTGTTTAGTATCAAAATGCATGAAATTGGAAGAAAAACAAGATTATGGAGAGAAAATCGCAAGAAAATTAGAAAAGAGGAAGAAAATCTTGCTTGAAAATCCTCAAATAACTAAGAGAAACAAGGAGAATCGCCTTGAGTTCGAAGAGAGAGACGGAATGAAGAAGTGAGAGAAATAGTGAGTTATATACCACCCGAGGGTACCAGATCGATGATTGGAACAGATTCAGAGCCATCTGAACCAACGGCTAGGGTTACGCATCTTTTCGAGTTCCTGCTCAAATCAAGGCAGTGTCCTTTCGAATCAGACGCGTGCATCAGCATTGCAGTGGTTTTTAATGGGCTGCCAATTGCATGATGACACGTGTTGTAGGTAATTAAGTATTGCGATTTCCCAAGAAAAGGTAACGATTAGAGTACGGATGTAAAGATATCAAAAGTCGTGCGCCGTCGGTTTAAGGCTTGATTTTCATTCACTCTTGTAGTCCATTACATCGACTAAGGAATGGGGGGCTAACTGTTGGGGTGCAATTTAGTCCAGCCCAAATTGCCGACTGGCCTTGGCGGCCCAATAATGAAGATGATAGAATGGATCAAACAAAACCAGCCCAATCGAATCAGCCGTTCATTTTGTTTGATTGGTTTAATTACTTCTCTTGGAGCCTTTTCGTTGGGGATGATTCGTGTTCTTTACGAAGTCTTAGTTCGACCGGATCGATCATCTCGATCCGACAGTTAACAGCACATACTGATGGTTGAAGCACGTCTCGATATGAATTGAAACGTGGATTGGGCATGATTCTTATAGCCTATCACCATTCGACATGTGTCCCATTACTGCGGTTACTTATGGTGCTCTATCCCACTCTGCCAGACGGTTGAGGGCCATGATTCTTTCTCATCCTCTATATAAGGGGAAGGTTGCTTTGTTGTATGATATACATAAAAATAGATACATAAACCCTGCCAATTTGCTTTCTCATTTCTTCTTACTCCCTTATAATCTGTACTCAAAACACCATAGTGAATTACAGTGGATGTAGCTCTTTATTAATAGAGTGAATTACTATGAATACCATGTGTCATCTTATTTCAACATTTTTTTGTTCATTTTACTCTAATATTGCACATAAACTCGAGTTACTAGGTCCATTTAATGGTGATTTGAGGGCCTAAGTTCCTAAATAACTCAATCTAGAATTTCAACATTTTAATTGTAGATTCACCATTTACATCATTCATCTCAGCATTAAGCAGTAAGTCCATCTTATTTTTGATAAAATATAGATTATTTTGAATCCATCTAAAATAAATAAAATATTTATTTTTACGAATCACCACTTTATTATTAAAAGAAACCAAATAGGAGTTTTTAAATAAACAAGCTATAAAAATTAAATTTCTCTTAAATTTAGGAACATAAAAATAATATCGCAAAATTAAATTCCTATAATTATTAAAATATAGATGGACGTCTCCCACTACTTCAGCTAAGAGCAAGGATCCATCACCTATCCAAAACATGAAGTCTTCATGCAGCAGACTTTTTGTTTCTTTGAACTGCTGCAAAGAAACACAAACATGATTAGTTGCTCTAGAATCTATGACCTTATGTCACTGGATTCCTCAACTAAACAAGTTTGTAAATACAAAATATCACACCAACCTCCTCGGGAAAGGAAGTCCTTATAATTCTTCTTGATGTGCTCGACCTTCCCACAGAAGAAGCCCTTCAGCTTCTTCGGGTTCTTCTTTTTCTTCTTCTTGTTCTTGCCTATAGCAGGAATAGAAGACTTCCTGTACTTGGCCCATTGTTTCTTTATTCCCTGGGTTAGGATTGGAACTAGAAACAGCCACCAAGTTGGTCTCACCATCAACAAGAGAATTCCTGATTAGCAGTTTGAACTCCTGTAACTGTTTCATCAACTCCGTCAAGGTCATATCCCGTCTATTGCTCAAATTAAATGTAGCTCTAAATGGGATAAACTCCTTAGATAGAGTTTCAAAGACCATAGTCATCTGAGTTTCAACATCGATATCATCTCCATTGGTCTGAGCCTCAGCAAGGTAACCCATGACTAATATCATATGCTCCTTTACAGACGTCCCGATCTCTGCTTATAGTTTAAGAGTTTCTGAAGTGTCCCTTGTTGCTTTGTTAGGGCTTAGCCTTCAAACATATCTTCCAGATTATCTAAGATCTGCCTAGCAGTCTCATAATCCTCATGTTTAGCTTGCAGCACGTTTTTTATGCTGGCCATAACATAGCAGTGGGCCTGATCATTGGCATCTTTCCAACGATCATATGCTTGAATTTGATCGTTGGTGGAATCTTTTATAGGCTCGGGAAAACAAAGTGTTGTCAGCATAAATTTCAGTTTCTCAAAGGACAGGATGATATTTAGGTTCCATTTTCAAACATTATAGTTCTCACTGGTTCATTGATTTTTGTCAAGTATCGATGATAAAGCGTTTTTAGACATTTTTAACCTACAATAAAGAATCATATACCAAACATAAGCAAACATATCATAATAATTTAGTAAGATAACACAATCATGTAAAATATACAATGTGTTTATGTGTCAAAACATTGAAAATATCACACCCTTACAATAATAATTCCCAACTTAGAATTCAATAAGCTCCTAGGGGAGTCTTGCCAAATTCAATCAGGAGCACAAATCCCCTCCTGATTAATATATGCCATCCAAGACTCATATGATCTAGCATATATTAATAATCGTTTCTTTGGCCATTAATTTTATGAACAGAGCTCCTAAGAGAGGTTAATAATAAAATTAACATCAGCGTATAACTATCGTTTCAATATTTTATCCATGATTTATAATCACCACCTAGGGGTGTATAACCATAAATCATGCTAAAACACTTTATCTTCTCGGAGATCTAACCTAGTACATGATGAAGTCCCTTCTTAGGGGTCGGAACCACCATATGCTACCTATGAACCAACGATGGAGGCCGTAGGTCCTCTCTTCGAAAACCTTCTTCCATTCATCCTTTTGAAAGCAAGGTTTTATTTTATAAACATACATGAACAATTTTTTAATGACTGACACTGCCTATTCTATATGACATGTTATCAATATACATGAGAAATTATATTATAATGCAGACAAGTAAAGCAATCATGCAAAGCCACAAGCAAAATAATAAATAGCCATAATATTATGGTTCCACCTTAGAGAATGGAAAATAAAGATTACAAGAGAATATTCGAAACATATTATTTATTCTTCATCCTTGAATCATCAAATTGTATCTTTCTTCATGGAATGTCCATCTTCAAGTCTTTGATCCCACCTAGATCGAATACTCCATATTTCTAGTCATATCTAAATTTATTATTTCTCAAAATTGTCCTAAAAATTTATTATTTCTAGTCTTTGCACCTTTTTTGAAAAAATTTATAGCTCACTACCGGCATGTCGATTTGTGTGATCGGCCTGTCGGTCATGATCCATTGGACTGCTAATCTTTTTAGGTCGGCCTGCCGATCATGACAATTTGGCTTATCGCCAAAAGCCATCAGATTTCTGCCTTTTTGATGGCCTGCTGAACCTAAAGTCTGGCCTGCCGATCTGTGACCATCAACCTGCCAAACTTGAAGGTTCGGCATGTCGACCAAGCAGAAAACACGTTTTTTCAAAGAATATAGTTTTTAATGCAATTTATCAATTTTATTTTCAATAATTCAAAAACATAAAATTGGGACTCAAGAAATACCTGTGAACGTCATCATCCGTCTTCTAGATCTGCCTTCTTTGAATGATTAATTAATTAGAAAATTCTTATGAATTCAAAATTAAATAATAATTCCTAGACAGAGATGATAATCCGCCTTCTAATTACATGAAAAACCTAGATACATATTCTAACGTCTAAGGAACTATAACTGGTATGAATTAATTAATTAATTAATAATTAAATTATAATTTAATCAATCATAATTAATTAATAAATATCCACCTTATAATCCATGACAACATAAAAATATATAGAAACATTGTGCCAACTCTTTAAAAAATTAAATTCAAGCATAGAAGAGATCAAGATCACATAATTTATTCATATAGCATGATCACAAACTTATAAATTTATATCAAAACCATGGCTCTAATACCAATTGTTGAAAAAATAGTACGCAATAAAATTTTAAAATTTTTATAGCAGAGTATTTTTTAAAACACAAGTTTGACAAACTATATGCATAAATTAACAACATTTTACTAACCTTGTAAATACCGAAAAGCTCTTGTAGTCTGTGAAAAGATGTCCATTCTAGAAGGACTTCAACCAACTGGCCTTCTTTGCTATTCTCTATCCACAATTAGTGTGTGTATATGCGTACACACTCTTACAGCTCTTCCACCAGGTAGCTCTTCTTCCAACCAATTGAAAAAAACCCAAAGCAATAGTTAGTGATTTATGAACAATAGCTCTTTGGGAAGTTACAGAGTCTCACTAGCAGAGTCTTACTCTAGATTTCTCAACTGATCTAAATAACTTATGAGACTCACTCCCCTTTTATAGAGGTTGGACCCAAGGGTTAGTCCTTATCAGATAAGGCCTTGAAAAATCAAATCAAAATCAAATTAGGATTAATATCTGATAAATTCCACGTGAAAACACATGATCTGTTTATCACTCAATCGGCATGCCGAATTGACAGATCGGCCTACCAAACCTACCTCATCGGCAGGCCAAATTTAAAGATTGGCCTGCCAAACTTATAATAAATTATCCTTACGAATATTTATTTCCCACCCAAGATTCTACCTAGTTTTAATTCAAATAACCCAATAGAGAAGTTATATGATTAAAATAGTCATATCTAAATAATCTCTAAGAAAATAAATATTCCTGATAATTCAACAAGTTTATCTTAAATTAATTTATTCAAAATTAATCCAACCGATAAACAAACATGAATTATCTGATCTCGATAATTCAACAAGTTCCTCATGAATTAATTTTTCACAAAATTAATTCAACCAATAAACAGATATGAATTATCTGATCCTATCGAATTTTCAGCCAATTTGATAATTTGACACAAGTCAACAATTATTGAAAAAGCACGCCGCATCATTACAAGATTTATTATGAGCTAGCAAAGGGGACAAAATGGACCTATATATTTCAAGCTCCCGATAATTATAAAACCCAATATCCTAAATATACATTTCATAATTATCAACTCTAATGCTACTCTATTAAAAGCTTAGAACTACGCTCTTGAACTATATAGAATTACGAAGCTCGTATAGCTAAGTCTTCAGGGCATATCATAATATATCGTTTCCCTATAGGATTATCCATAATTAGCTTAAGGAGAAGTTCTGTCTTATCTTCCCAATTATTTTTATCTTACGTTCCATTATTTCACCATTGAAAAACTTACCATCCAAAGATAGCATACCATTTGGTTACACCTATTTATCTAAATAGTTGAACGCTCCAGTTTTTCAATTACAAGATAATGCATATAAGAGGATATCACTACTCCTAAAAAAGAGCTATAGATTCCATATCTATGAATAACAAGTCTACGCTATCAAGAGTCATGCCTCCGACGTAGCGGCATGCGTACTACTATAAAAATGTGGATGTGATCCTTTGGTATATCAAAAGACATAAGTAAAGACAACAGGCCCACTATTCATCTTAAGATTAAGACACAACATACGTGATTGTCCAAAGTGAATCAATTTACCGAGGCAGAATTATTAATTCAAATCAATTCACTTTATGTCCCGATCCAATACATCGTCGCTTATGACAATGTGCTAATGTTTCTATTCATGGAGTCCTCCTACGATCGCCAAGACAAACTATCTCCTGTTAGAAATATAGATAACATAACAATCTTTACATGAATAAAGTGCTTAATTTTATTCCCTCGATTGCAGATCTTATGATTTAAACCATCTGCTTAAGAATTGTGTCTTTCGCATAATCTGTCCATCATATACCCAATTCTTAAAAGGTTTAGACTGACAGTCTTAGACTATTGTTTATTTAGCATACATTCAACAAATATGAACATAAAGAAAACAAACTTTTGTATATAAATAATAAATAAATTAAATAAATTCTTTATTTATAAAAATGTCTCTAAAAACATATTACATTTTTACTCCTTAGCGCATACATTTCCAACACCATTCCCCTCGATGATTTCTTGACTTGATCTCTATTTAAATCTTTAGTTAACGAATCCGTGATATTTGACCTTTGTTAGTTGATTTCCATGATACGCAAGTGCACGTGGTCATCTCCCTTTAGGGATATAGATAACATAACAATCTTTACATGAATAAAGTGCTTAACTTTATTCCCTTGATTGCGGATCTTATGATTTAGACTGTCACCTTAAGAATCGTGTCTTTCACATGATCTGTCCATCATATGCCTAATTCTTAAAAGGTTTAGACTGACAGTCTTAGACTATTATCTACTTAACATACATTCAACAAATATGAACATAAAGAGAACAAGCTTTTGTATATAAATAATAAATAAATCAAATAAATTCTTTCTGGATAAAAATGTCTCCAAAAACATATTACATTTTTACTCTTTAGGGCATACATGTCCAACACCATTCCCCTAGATGATTTCTCGACTTGATCTCTATTCAAATCTTTAGTTAACGAATCCGCAATATTCTCTTTTAACCTTTGTTAGTTGATTTCCGTGACACACAAGTGCACGTGGTCTTCTCCAATAGTAAAGTGTACAATCAAGTATGGATGTTAATCCCATGATAATTGTGTTAATTTTTAGTTAAGTACCAAAATTATGTTAATTCCAAGATTATTTGAATAGCCAATGAATTTAAATTGATAACAAGAAATTGTAAGAAATTAAACATACAATTTACAGAACAATTAAAAATAAACAACCAATAACAAAAAGGCCTAGAGGAACTATTTCACTTAGTCTTCATTATGTTTGATAATTTCCTAATTTATTTACAATTTAAATTCCCCAATTTATTGGCTTGGAATTCTAATCTATTCCAACTTTCCTTTCCCAAGTACTAATTGGGAAATACCTAAAATAATCAATTCCAATATCCTATTGTTAACCAATTATTAAGGACTCATTAGGATCTAATTCTATTATTTGGCCATAAAGAAAACTATAGGTATTTCGACTCTTATAATTTCCTAGGTTGTATTTCCTAAACATGTATTCAAAATATATCAATCTTACATAGTCAACGGTCATAAGACCAGTAGAGATCAATTGTCTAATAGTATTATGTCGACGATATATGTGTCTTGATTTATTGTTGACATCGTATTATGTGTTCTGCCAATAGCCAATTGCCTATCATAGTGTATACTTATTATAGACACATGTTTTGTCCATTTAGGAATATCCTCTAAGAAGTGTCACAGCCATTCAGCTTTTTCAACGCATTTATCTAAGACTACAAATTTAGATTCTATTGTGGGTCTAGTTATTACCGTCTGCACCTCCTAAAGTGAATGCATATCCACTGATAGCTTTAGAATTTTGTATATCATATATCTAGCTTGCATCTGAGTATCCTTCTAATATTACGGGATCTCTAGTATGGTGCAGTCCATAGTTACAAGTATATTGTAAGTACTTAAATACTTTAACAATTGCTTTCCACTGGTCAACTCCTAGATTACTAGTAATTTGCTCAAACTACTCACAGTGTAGGCAAAATCTGGTCTTGTATAGGTCATTAAGTACATTAAAGTGCCTATTATTCAGCCAAACTACGACTTATTTAGAGGACCCTAAAATGTGGATTGAATCCACGTACTTTACCTTGGCCTATGGGATATTAATTAGGCTTGTATCTTGTAAAAAAAAAGATATCCGCAGGCATTTTTAGCTGGGAGGAATAGTTAAGGTGAAAGAATGGGAAAAAAATAATAGAATACGATAACAAAAACTGTATGTCACTTCACCTACTTCAACTGGGTTCATATCCAAGCCCAAACCCAAAAATCTGCCAAGTCCAATCAATCAACCCAAACTCCCAAAGCCGTAGAGCTTTATTCAGGTGAAGCATCAAAAATATTCCACCCAGAGTCCTCTCGTCTCCTGTCTCCTCCCGAACAAACCAAAACCCTCTTCTTCATTCATTCTCAATTCGCCTGCCTCTTCGCCCTCTTCGCCTGTTACAATTCTTCGTTTTGCGTTCCCCTCGGAAAGTAAATTTGGTTTTTCGTTCCCAAAACACGTCTTTCTGAAACCTAATTCTCAGGGTAGGAGGAGGACCAGAAGACCTGAACAACATCTTTCTCGGAAAAGTAAAAATATTAGTCTTTGTCTGTGGCGATTTAATAATTCTCAGTGTTAAAAGAAGATGCCGGATATGCAGGCCCTCGTTAATGAATTCATTGTCAAGCTTAAGAAACGGTCAGTACTTCTTGCTTGAACTTGCTTAACTATGAACTCCCGTCCTTTATTTGTTCTTATATATATATATATAGGGTTTTTGGTTATATATATATAAATACACACATATTTATATATATGGATTTTGTTTGTCAGTAAAATCGAGGGTTCACAGGCGACGGCTAAGCAGACGGCTGAATTGCTTCGGTCGGTGATATCACAGCTGAGAGTGCCTTATTCGAATCAAGCTGGAGCTTTGATCGATGCTGTCAAGGCTGTTGGAGAGCAGCTGATTGCCGCCAATCCTGTTGGTATGTGGGTTTTTTTAATAAAATTATGATCTGAGTAAAGATTATGATTCAATAATTAGTCATTCAGGGCATGCTTTATTTAATAAAATGTGATCAAATTTAGTGGAGAATTAGTGATGGATAGGAAAGAACATAAAGTTGAAAAGAGATAGGTTGAAGTTGGTTATACTTAGACTTTATTCATATTTTTTCTTTAATATTTTGGTTTCACTAGAGTTTAATTTCTTTAAGGGAGATGAATCTTGTATGAAGATGCAGGGAGGTCATAATAGCTTATTACTGTAATAGAAAACAAGGTTTTTCATATGCCTTTTCTTTACTGAAGTTAAAAAAAAAATTATGGATGTTTTAAAATAGGACCCTTTTTAAAGCATCTTTTGGGTAAAGGTTGCTAATTTTGTTAAATAAAAAAAATTGTCCATTTTCTTAAAAATCAGGTAAATCCCTGGTGGACTTGGTAGTAAGTCATTGATTGACCAAATATCAATAAATAGTTGATCAAAATAAATCAATGATCAACAAAACTTCTCTCTCTTCTCTCTTCTTGCTGCCACCATTCTTGCCCTACTGTGGAGACCATGGTGTGTTGCCAGAGACCATTAAGTGACGCTGATGATCCTTGTGCATTGCTCGTGATGCCAGGAGCACTCTTACAAATTTGGGAAAATATTGAAAAAGTACAAAATTATACATTATTTCAAATTCAAGAATCTGATTTACGTTGCATTGAATATTGATAAATAAGACATGATCAACCGACCATCTGCCAAAAGCAGTTGTGTGGCCCTTTTTTTTTAATTTAGCAAAATTTTAGACATTTGCTCTAAGTAGGCCTCAAAATTGGCTATCTGCCATAATTTGTCAAAATTAGGTGTTCTTATTGCTGAAGCTTGATTTACTTTTGAGTAAACTATGCCCACGATTTGTCAAAATTAGATGTTATTACCAAACCTTGATATCTTTTTGTGGGGACTATTATAGTAAAGTATGTGTGGAAAAGAAATTTCTTCAGTGGACTTTGTTGGGTGTTGAGGTGTTCTTTCTTAATAGAATCGATTTTACACACGTGTGAGCCTAGAGCATTATTTTATGAAGCTCAAGCAGCAATATTGTAAATTGTGTCAATATAGATATCATAATTTTTAAAATGCTGTCCTCTGTTGCGGTTCTATGATATACACCTGAATTGCTGGCAGATGCTTAGTTACTTAAAGTCTTTGCATTTTAGAATCTCGTCCAAAGATTATTCCATTTTTATCCTTTCTTATGTGTGTTAACGGGGCGTATTTATTTTTCTTACATGGGAATGTTCCATGTGTATAATTGCAGAGCTTGCTGTGGGTAATATTGTGAGACGTGTTTTGCACATTATTCGGGAAGAGGATCTTTCTCTTACAACAGCAGCCATGGCAGGCTTGAACTTATCATCCATAAGTGATGATGATGATGATACTGAACATGATGATCATCCAGTCCTATCAGCTGCTGTTGTTGCAGCTGCTGCAAGAAGCACATTGCGTCCTCCTTCCCTGCAGACCCTTCTTGAGGATGTTCCTGATGCAACAGCTGTTCGTCGTACTTCTTCATCAGGGGGCGATTCTGAAGGAAAAAGCAAATGTGAGCTTTGGTTAAAAACTTTCTAAAAATTTCCTCCTTTTTTGTTTGTCAGACCTGATGTGTTTCAGCTTTGTTGAATATGTAGTTTTAAGGGTTTTTTTTTTTTTTTTTTTAATTCAGAATATTGGTTTGGCAGTGTGGACAATACTAGGGCATTTGTAGATAATTAAGATCCTTTTGAAGTCTAATGGACACGAGCATTTACTTTTGCTTACAGCTGCTGATAAAAGCTCAAGAACTCGGAAACTGAAGCATGATGTCATTGAAGCAGTTAATGAACTTATTCAAGATATCAGCACTTGTTACGAACAGATTGCAGAGCAAGCAGTAGAGCACATTCACCAGAAGTACGTTTGTTTTCTTTAACTCTGGTATATTTAAGCTTGGTTTTCTAGTGCCTGTTCTTTTTCTTTTTTTTCCTTTAATTTTACTTTTTGCTTGGTTAGGAGCACTCTTTTGCACTACTTAAATTGACTCTGAAGCTGCATTTCTCTATTTCGTTAATTTCCTTTTATTGTTAACCTTATTCTGTTATGATGTTGGTTCTCATAAGAGGGAGTGTTCCCTTCATAGTATCCATATCATGCTTTTTGTTTCTGCATTGTTCATAAAAATATTGTGTAATCTAGTATCATATTCAAATAATTCAATGATCTATGTGTTCAGTATTTGGGTCTAAATAATTAGTGTTTCTTTTTTAGCTTATCGGAGTAGTTGTAAATTTGAATTGGGATGAAGGGATGAAAGCTAGGCGTATTTTATTATTTTAATGGGACTTCTAAAATGGGATTTCATTAGAATTCATATTTCATTTGACATTGTTTTTCTTGATATCCTTAAAAGCTTTGTAATTAAGATTTTTTCAGATGTATCTTCACAGAATTCATACTTCATATGACATTATTTTATTCGATATTCTTAATTAAGAATTTTTCATATGTATCTTTGCAACAGTTAATGATGATTTTTCCAAGAAAGAAAGAGAGCTGCTCAGGGTTTCTATTACAATTAAAGTAGATTGTAGTTAACATGATAAATTCCAATGAAAATCGGGATGGAACTTAATTTACACCAATAAACACTTGAGATAGATTACTTAAATACATGCTTAGTTGTGGCAGAAATTTGGAAGTTTACGGTCTTGCCGAATGTCATAATCTATATTCCATCTTAAAAAAAAAAAAAAAAAACCTACATTCAAAGTTCAATTTTGGTGTACCTTTGTCCAGTTGTGCTAGTTTGGAAGGGAAGCATTTGAAGTACCAAAATCTAATGAGCAAGGGGGATCAATTAGCTAATAAGTAATAGTGTAAGGCTAGATTGTGTCATGATAGCACAAAAAAGAATTTGTCGGACAATACTCAACACAATTACCACAAAGTATGCGAAATGAACGAACTAGCCACAATGAGTTTGAGTTTTACCATTTGATGTAGTTTTTTAGTTGTCGTTCGCTAGTTTGCCATGGAAGACCTCTTGTTCTCCTTTTCCTTTTGTGTTCTCACAAACACACACGCAAAACATACACCACCACACGAGTGTATAAAATTTAATTGTTAAATGGATTAATGGAATAAATATAATTTGACAGTCAAAACATCCATGGCCTATAGTCCCTCAGACAGCCTGGTTTCTCAGGTCATATTTAACTGTTCAGATGGAATGAAATTTGATCTGGCGGTTAAAACAGGCTTAGGGGAAACATGAGAAAAGTTAGATTTGTTACGCAACACCTTTGGTATGTTACTTCCCTTAACCATATTGTTACAGTTACCCATCAACGCATTCGGAACTAATCTCTGAGTCCCAGGGACTACAGCCAGTACTATACATATTTGATGATTTCAATTTATCTATCCTAAATTTTTTGAAGTTCTATCAAGTACTTGGTTCTGTCTTTGTTTTCTTGTTCTATGAACTAAAATCACTTGTATACTGCATTTTGCTTCATATGTCTTCCAGTCATGATGGTTTTCAATTTGGAGATTTATGTTTCTTATTTTCTTAACCATGTTTCTAATTAGACTGATTTTCCAGTGAGGTAATATTAACATTAGGGAGTTCAAGAACAGTCCTGGAATTTCTTTGTGCTGCAAAGGAGAAAAAGAGATCTTTTCGGGTATTTGTTGCAGAAGGAGCTCCAAGGTCGGTTAAAAAAACCTTACTATTTGTTTTAAGGAAGGTTCTAGTAGTTGGTATAATTCTACTTGTTCATGATTTCTTTGTCATTGCTTTTAAATTAGGTATCAGGGGCATCTTCTCGCAAAAGAATTGGTTACGAGAGGCTTACAAACCACGCTGATAACTGATTCAGCAGTTTTTGCCATGATATCGCGAGTGAACATGGTAGGAAGAAAATCTTTTCACCGTTATTTCAGCTTTCCATTTGGAAATTCATGTTCAGTGTCTTTATACTAAACTTGAAATTTGTAATGCAAAGGTCATAGTTGGTGCTCATGCTGTCATGGCCAATGGTGGTGTAATAGCACCTGTTGGGTTGAATATGGTCGCACTTGCAGCTCAAAGGCATGCTGTGCCTTTTGTGGTACTTGCTGGTAGTCATAAGGTAATTTATAACATTGATTGCTTTAGTTTGACGCCAAGGTTTAAATAGTCAATAGTTTTCAATTTGTTCTCTCTCTTTTGATGGAGTCTTGTCTTATCTCTTTGGTTTACATGTTTAGATTTTCATTTTATTTTTTCCTCTTGTTGGCTTTCTTTATGTAACAGTTGTGCCCTTTGTATCCACACAATCCTGAAGTCTTACTAAATGAGCTGAGATCCCCTTCTGAACTGCTGGATTTTGGAGAATTCTCAGAATGCATGGACTTCGGGAATGGGGCTGGTGCCCCTCTTCTACATGTTGTCAACCCTGCATTTGATTATGTACCGCCAAAGCTTGTTAGTTTGTTTATCACTGACACGTAAGTTAATCTTATATCACTAACATTTGTGGAATTCCTGCTCTATATGTATATGTGTCTGTGTTTATGTGTGCCAGGAGTATAAAAGCCTTGTATTAAAGAAAGTGAAAGCCTAACCAGATGTAGATAGATGACTTTTCAGATAATATCGTCTTTATTGTTATGTGAAAGCATGTTCGTATGCTATAACTTTAGTGTTTTGCATTTGCCAAGTGGGTCTTCTGGTTCTTTTTTCCTCCATTTGTCCTGTCATTCTTAGACTGTTTTTAATCATCACTTCATCCTTAACAGAGGAGGGCATAACCCATCTTACATGTACCGGCTGATTGCGGACTATTATTCTGCTGATGATTTGGTAGTGCAACGAAGACCTGCTACTGGGAGTTGAGATTTGCTCCCACTTTGTGGTATATTGAGTAAGTAACTCTCTCTACAATTTCAATTATTACTTTATGTATGTTGTTGCTGTAAACTGATCCTTGTGCATAACACTGTTAGTTTTTGTTTTCAACTCACAAGTTTTGGTTTTTGCTTGAATTGAAAAACTCACAATTTGTTTTTTGCTTGAATTGATGGACTAAATGAGATTTGTCAGTGAAATAGAACCTTTAGAAACCGTAGATCTTGATGCATGTGTGTCAACTCCCTTAGAAAGGCTCTGTTCTCATTTCATTTACGCCTCATTTAAAGGGCTTTTTTTAACTAGTATTTTTTAATTTATAAATTGTATTTTTCTGTTGCATAAGAAGACCATTTAGTTTGTCAAATTGTAATACATAAGGAGTGATGCTATTTAATTTTATTCAAATTCTGTAAGCATTCCGTTTACCAACTGTACTTATCTCTTCTGCAATTTCTTGAGCTGTATTCTCCTAAGTGGTTTAGTCTCCGAGATAAGATTATTTATGTGGTTGTAGTTTCTCGTAATATGGTGAGATTAAAGTCCGGACAACAGCTTCATAATCCGCTTGGAAAAGTATTTTGACTGCTGATTCATTTCATTCGAAAAGGTTGCATTTGTGCCTGCAAATGCTTATTCAAAGGAAACTGCACAGCAGGATAAAATCTTAGGGAAGTCTAGAAGAATGTCCTTCCTTTTTTTTTTTTTTGATGAAAAACGAAACTTTCATCAATCAAAATGAAAACTATACAAAATTTTAGATGGATGAGAGATCCATCAAGAAATACAAAGAGCGCCATAAGTGTTAAACTATATACGACTATAACAACCTTTCACAACACAAAAATCTGACCAAAAACCATTTCTCTAAACCGGAAAAACACAAACTAAACCAAAATGCCCTGCTACGGAAGTCTAGAAGAATGCCCTTCTAGTAAGGGAGTAACAAGATTAATACCATTTTTTTTTAACACTAAAAGATTTCTGTTATCTCTTTCTCCTTTATATATTAACTTAAAGGGGCACAATTCTAAGTGAATGGCAGCGAGTTAAGAGAGGCACGTTTCTTAAATCTTCTCTTAAGAAAATATTACACTTGATCAGTGTGGAGAGAGAACATACGATGTCATAGATCCCAAAGGATGTATGTTGAACCAGTCACCAACCCCTGAACAAGATCTCAAAGTGTTGAATATGACCTTGATGAAAATTAAAAACATAAAATTTCTTCACATTATCATATTGCATGCTTTTGGAGTTTCGTGTGAGCTTAACTTTTACCCGTTCCTTTTCTTTATATATGTATGGCGAATCATTTACCGTGACTGTGACTTCAAAAGTAGCTCATGCATCATGATGTGCTTGTTTCAGATGGATGTCGAACTACTTTGGATAGAATTGGATGGCTAGCAAATCCGAATTTGTTGGTACTTTCACAAGTCTGTTTACAATCTCCATAGCCAGGACAAATGGTGGAAACATTGCATTCTGGGGGTTTAGCTGACCAAACCAGCAATATTAGTGCACACAAAGAAATGGGCCAATTTTGTGTTTGTGGCGATTTAGGAAGCTTAGATGTGTACTGTTGAGCAGAAGCAGAGAGAGGTATTTTTGCACTTGTGGAAGAACAAGCGCGCAGTGTTGTTTCATATGCAAGCTCTGCACGTTGCACATATAAAGTAGAGTCGAAACATTTGATGTATTGATTGCGGGCCTCGTAGCATTTAACACCCAGTGTCTATGCCTATTATTTTTGGATGGGTTAAATTGAGCAGATTTTATATTTACTGTGAAGTTTCCAAAAATTTTATTTTATTTTATTTTTCTTCCTACTATGTAAGGTATGTGGAACCAAATCAACAAATGCCTTCCGAAAATTTGTGTGATGTCTAAAACTAATGCTAAATAAAACTATGTTCCCCAACTTCTCTGGAAGGGTGTATTTATTTATTTATTTATTTATTTTTGTGGCTTATGCAAGAAAGAGGGCAAAAAACTTGGAAAATTTCTTATAAAAATGGATGGCAACCCCTATCTACAAGTAATGCTTTTTAAGGCTCATTTGGTACAATGAATAGGATAGCATTAGATATGATAGTCTTAGAGGATTGAATTGAATTGTATTGGAAATGATGAGATAAAATTTTAACTAATTTAATCTCATGTTTGATGTTATGTTATTAAGATAAGGTTTTAAATAAAAATGTCAAAAATTAAGATCAAATTGTAATTTTTTAAAATTAAGGGGCAAAAATATAATTATTAAAAATATTTTCCATCACATTTAAATTACATTTTGATCCCTTTTTTAAAAATTATAATTAAACCCCTTTATAAAATATTGCTAATAGGTTCGTAAAGATTTTTGCAATTTGTAATGGTTATGTTTAATCCCATGCTTTAGCAAAGGATTGTTAAATCCCCTTTTAAGGAAATTCAAACATAGATTGGATAAAAGCTTATTTAATCCAATCTTCCCTAATATTGTGCACTCAACATGCCTAAGGATCTCAAGAATCAGAAGCTAATTGGTTTGCATGAAAGAAATCCAATCCCGGATTTGAGCATCAAAACAAAAAAAAAAAGGAGAAAAGAAAACTATGAGCTACATCTTCTTCCGGTCAAAAAGTATTATCTACTGTTGCATCTATAAGAACAACACACAAAAAAGACAAGTGATATGTTCGTACGCATGTTTTCCTTTTCCTTAGGATGACAACATTAAGATTTTTGAAGAATATTTAAATCTATTGCCACAACACTCGAGTTTGAATTAACACGGTTCAAATGGTCAGATAATGTTACACAGACCCAAGAAGAAGCGGGGGAAAAAACATCATTGATGCTCCATATCGAACCAGAAAAACAGAGAAGTCCGAGCATAAATTACTCTAACTCGTTGCAGTGTGAGGTCCCCACTTGTTGATACGGCCTTGGCGCCACCCTCGATTCGTGTTCGAGAAACTGAGACACCGTCTCTATGGTACTTCTTCACAGAGGAAGAGAACACCCGGCCACAGGCTGTGCTCACAATGGGACAAGAAAGGAAGTCCAAGGGATTTGACTCGCATTGGAGCACACAATCATCAATTGTAAGCCTTCCACTTCTATGAAGCAAACAGCAGCCAAGCTCGGCCTTCACGGTTAGATTCGCCAGTTTGCAGGTAGAAAGGAATTCCAATGCACTGACACCAAATAAAATGAACAAATTCCACCATGATTTTGTTTGAACCCAAAATGAAAAGGAAAAGCAAAATTGTGTTTTGGGACTAAAAAAAACCTTCCCTCCCCCATGTATAATCGGAAAACAAGAACCTAGCCTCTTTTGAAAAGATATTATTGAGTTATCTCGTGCTTTTATTATTGGATAAAACTTATCAATGATTTCTAATCACACAAAAACCACTCCTGACGTTAGGTTTAGTTAAAATTAAATGTGTCAAAAAGACACTATTACCCCTCATACAAGAAGTGAGAGTTTTTTACAATAGAAATCTCAAAAATTGTAGCTTTGATATTCAATTTTCCTGGCATTTGAAAATAATCGACTTCAAATTTTTTGAGAAAATTAATACTTTTGTTGTTTTTAAAATCAAACAGTCCATTTTTTTATGAAGGGTAAAAAGGTCTTTCTGTACAGTAAAGATTGAATAAATTTGACATTATGAGTGAGTTGTGTGATTAAAAAAAAACACAAGTACAATCTCAGTATTGTTAAAAACACATGGTAGAATAATGCATTTCAATTACACACAAGGGAGTTATTATTCGTATTGTTTTTTAGGTGTTGCAAACTTCGTGACAGACATTCAAGAAAATAGTGAAGTGACAAGCAAGATGTCCAACAATTAATCAAATTTTCTCAATTTGCCAGAAATGGAGAATTAAAAATTGTCAAGCTAATAAATTGCTCATACTGATTTCGTTCATTTGACAGAACATGTTAGAAGCCATTAAGCCATGCAAATGGCTAATAAGGCTCAAGCTTTTGCATCTTTAAGTCGGAAATATTTTGCAATACCAGCAGTATAGATTTAGGCTGATCTACTAAAAGTGAGAAGAGATCAAAACATGGCCACATGGCAGTGAAATGTAAAAAAAAATGATGACCTTCACCAGTGATCATTAAAAAAAAAAAAAAGGAAAAGTCAAAACATAATTTAGATGTTCCATACCTTTCTGAACCTCGAGAACAGATAAGGGTTGTCTCGTCGGGCACCTCACCTCCACCAACCTAAAAAGGATATACTTGAGAAGGCAGTTGACAGAGGAAAAAAATTTCAAATATCCAAGATTTCGCCAAGCATGTATTGTAGTTTCAACAATTTGCTTCGTTGAATACAAGTTGTAGCCAAGAGTTCCTTACCATAAGCATTCAAGGAATTGTTATTCTAGACATGAATTACTAGAAGCTCCCACTAAAGCTGGGGTAAATTTATGGTAGCTTGCAGTTATATAGTTGCCTAAGTATGTCAAGTCGAATTTGAAAACATACATTCCAACTCTAACAGCTTGAGAAAGAAATAATCATTGAAATGAAAGGCTGCAAATGACACTTAGATGTTTAACTCACTAGAGAAATATATATGTGTGTGTGTGTGTGTGTGTGAAAGGCTGTTATATATATATGAAAGGCTGTTTAACTCATAAGGAAATATGTGAGTGTGTGTGTGTGTGTGGAATTCCAGTTCCCATGAGACAGGACAGCTAGGAACAGGCTGAGGACCATCACCATCCTGATCCAAAAAGCAGGCAAGCTTTGTATAGCACAATTCAAATCTATCAACAAAACATGTGCAACTACCCTAGAGAAGGCCACTAAAATTAAGCGTCACAACAAAATTCCCATATCAGCTGGGATGTTCAGAAAAAGAAGAATTCTTTAGGCAAACTGTAAAAATTTAAGATGCTTCATCAAGAAGATACAACCGCCTGTCTATACCAATGGCTTTCAAGTTACACGCATGCACACATCAACATGTTCAAGAACTTGAAGGAAATACCAGGCAAAGCGGCTTTTTTATTTGAATATTAGAGGCCAAATGCTTCCCTCCAGCTGCAATTAGAATTGTGTCGCCTGGCCTGTAATGAAAATAAAATGAAATACATCCAAGTTCAATACTTCCTTAAAGAAAAACAAATAATATCAGTTATAATTAACAAACCTTGCAGCAGCAACAGCTGTCTCGATGCTGGGGAAAACTCCAGGCTCGGATAGATCTGTAACCGATCGATCTACTCGCAACCAAAGTTGAGGATGACACGCCAAGTATTTCCATCTGTGGCAAACGAGGGCGGTGTTATACCGATCTGCAAACTCAATAGCAACTTGTGACATGTCAAGTATTCTTGAAAATGCAGGCTAGATTTCAGCCTTATAATTTAATGCATAAGAGTGCTTTTTTTTTTTTTTTAAATTTATTATTACTGCCTCTAGAAGAATATCATGGCCAAGTCAAGTTTCTATTTTCCAGTAATACTAAGAAGAGAAATGTAAGGCAAACAAATCATAAATGGTGGCACGTTCCACAGACATTAAAGGTTTTGAAACAAAGTCATAACCTGTTTTTTGTTTTTGTTTTTTTGTTTTGTTTTTAGTTTTTTTCATTATTATTATTATTTTTTTGGTCTACTGCTGACAATAACATTTTTTTCCCCTTCATAAATTTGACGCTTACTAATACCACTAATTTAAGCAACAACCCTTCTTTTCATTTTCATCACACTGTCCAATTTCAATTTTGTTGCCTTGTAAAACTAATTAAGGTAGAGAAGACATTTTCAGAACTTCTGAGAAAAAAATGCAAAAATAATATTACAAAGGAAAAAAAGAAGTCTTTTTCTATCCAATATTGGTGATTCTTCTATAGTCAGAAAAAGTGTTAGGTTGAATTGAACTTATTCTATTGAGTAGTCGACTGCAATGTCTTCTATAAAACGCAAAAAAATTAGGGTCTTTTTTTTTTTTTTTTTTTTTTCAGTTGTGCTCACAAGACTAAAGTTTGAGGTTAAATTTCGCCAAAATACAATGTTTTGAGGTCAATCCAGGAATTCTGGTTTGGGAAAAAGAAAAAAACACTCAAAATGAAAGATGAAAACAATAATAATTGAAGGTGAAGAAGAAGAAAGGGGGATACCTGGGATAGGAGAGAGGAAGCTGAAGATGTGCATGAGACAGCCATCATCTAAATTGTTTATTGGAGCTGATTCTTTCGATGATGACCGCTTCCTCTTCCTCTTCCTTTTCGCTTCCTCCAACTCCATATCCATCTCTCTCTCTCTCTCTCTCTCTCTTCTCTTTCGAAGGATTTTCGTTCGATTTTTTTTTTTCTTTTTAATAATCGTTTGAGTATTGAGTTGGTTTGGGAAAGACCTTAAAAATAATAAGTTGAGCGTAAAGCTCTTTCAATTTCAAGTTTCAACCGTCCCAGACAAATTAACAAATTTCACATGTTTTCAATTTTTTATGCTCAAAACATCCGATATTTTGTCTAAATATTGTTTTTGTCCAACTTATCATCCAAGTGCTCAAACCACTCTTTGTTTTTATAAAATTATACTTAAATAACTTCTAAGCTAATTAAATTTTAAAAAATACTTAGATTGACCTTTTCAACCTATATTAAATGTTATTATAAATATAGCTTAATTAAAAAATTAAATTTTTTTAAAGAAAATGTTCAATTATTATTTCAATCAAGCAAATACTTTAATCATTTTAAAAATTTGTAATATTTTAATATTGATTTTATTTAATATTTTGGTTTAATAATATTCTACACTATATTTAATAAAAGGTTGAGAAAGATAAACTTACTATGTTATAAAATTCAATTGTTTTGGTGTATATTTTGAGTCTATTTTATAAACATATGTGACATTTAGATAATAAAAAAAATATAAAAGTGATATTTACATAAAATATAAAAGGTGTTTTATGTATTCTCTTTTTATTTTTATCTATATTTTTATAAAAATCGGTTGTATACGTTTGCAATCTTTTTCTGGACAATTAGGTGCACATGTCTATGACACTGCACCTTTGAGACATGTCCTTTAACAAGTCTCAAGTACTATTTTTTTTTTTAATGAGTTTGGTTCTTTTTTTCCTTTTAGCACCCAAATTTTCTAAAATTCTAGTAGCTTCAAATTTTTGTTTCCATTAGTTTATAAGATTTTTGACATATTTACCTTTTAAACTTTGAGCTTTTTGTAATGAGGTTCTTAAACTTTTTTTTTTTTTTTTTGTAGCAATTGACTCTTTAAACTTAGTTAATAGTAACAATTAAGTCTCTGATTGCAAACGTTTATCAAAATTAAGATGGAAAATGATAACGTGAAATACACTTGAGCCATTAGAAGAAAAATGATAGAATTTTGAACCCTTTAATGATTAAAATACACAAATAAACCAACAAAATTTTTAAAAAAATCATTAACAATGATATAATTTTTTTTTTTCTATTTTTGGGCATAAAAAATTGAACAATTTGACTATTGTTAGAAGCAAAGGAGGCGCATAAGTGTTTTAAAGAGATCACATGCATATCATGTGATTGTGTTTGTTGGTTTTGAAAAACATTTTTCACTAAATAGTGGAAACATGGTTATGGTATAGAACGTATATAATAAAAATTTTCTCAAAAACTTTTGTTAAACATGCTATAAATTATATTAATGTAACGTTAAATAAATATATATAAAACCTTGCTTACTTGGATGAAGACAAGAGATGAAAAAACTTCTTGTGGGATAGGGACGTTCTTTATTTGAAACTACTGTTTTCCTTGCCTATGTGAGGGAATTTTAGCAGAGTTCCCTTGGTCACTTTAAGACTCACAAGTATATATAATGAATAGAGTGGGTCTTTATTTATAGGGAAAAGAAGACTCAATTAATTATGAAAGTTTTCTTTATTTTAATTTTAAATATCAAATATTTAATTAAAATAAAAGACACGAGTTTTTCATTCCCATACTACATGTGGTGCCACATACAAAGAGAATCTCTATGCTTATGGTGTCAATCTCTATAAGTGTAGAAAGGAATACTACATGTTACTTAGTTTCATATGTTTCCAAATTTTACTTTTCATATTTGTATTAAATCACATTTATCCAAGAATAGAAATCCTAAGGAAACTTTGTAAACAAGCTTTGGACAACACAAGGAATTTTTCCCACTAACAGTAGGCAACACACCCAATGGGACTCACCCACTATATATCTTTCAAAATTAATTATTGATTATCAAATATTCTTATTATTTGATAACTATACATGAATTCATAATTAATTTATTTTGAATGATATTTAATTTAAAATTCCATATTTCTAAATTAATTAATTAAACCGATAATTTTATTTGTGCAAAGAGTGTTTACAAGGATGGTGGGGGGACTAAAAAACCGATAATTTTAGGCTCCAAATAAACCAATACATTAACCAAGCTTTTTAATTAATATATCACTCTTTTATTAATTCCAATATAACTCCACTAAATATTTGAAAATGCACTCTTGAAATTATATATATACAATTACTCATTTTTTAGAGTTGTTCATTTGATATAGTCATTACATTATATATAAATTAATCTTCCATAAATAATTCATAATTAGAGTTAGGTGAAATCCGTTAACCTATTTAATTATTTATTTATTTTTGAGTGTCATTGATTCACTAATAAATAATAAATTTATGAACTTAATCACGAATTGAGTGCTCATATTATTCAAGACCCGAATCAATACTTAAGAGAATTATTAATCTACTTCTCATTAAAGAAGGAATGGATTCCATATTGTAATATCAATATTTTCAACTACTTACTTCATTATATCTCCAAAAAACAAGGGATGAGATTAGATGCTTGAACCTGTACTAAGTAAATCAAAAGATATAAATTCATAAATAGAAGTCTGTTAATAACTCAAGATTAAGATAATTTTATATATGACTACCAGTTGACATGATAAGAACTTGCTATATTTAACAAAAATTATTGTTGTTCATATCACATGTCCCGGTCCTACATAATCTCAATATGAATAGTACACTGATTTAATGACTTACTCATTAATGATTTGGAATGAAAATGACCTACACTAGTAACGTTCAATTAAAGATTCTACAATTTAATTGAATAGTTAATTATAATAATTTATTATATGTTAATGATCATTTTAATTATCATCCTTTAATATTATCCTCTTGTATATAACACATATATACAATATTTAAGGTTATATATATAATTATAAAATTTTAATGGTATTCATAAAATATTAAAAAATTCATGCACATAAATATAAAAGGAAATTCACTTCATTTATTTATAAATATGTAATTTACAAAACATCATATACTTTAAGGGCATGTATTCTAACAATCTTCTACTTGTCCTAAAACAGATGAGATATGTCTCTTAATCCAAAATCTTCTAGATGCTTCTTGAAAACTTTTATCAACAAGGTCTTCATGAATAGATATGCTAGGTTGTCTTTTGATGCGATCTTTAACAGGGCCACATCACCTTTGTTGGAAATGTCCCAAACCAAATAATATCTCATCTTTATATGCTTCGTGCCCTTTTTTTAATGCCTGTCGATGACCCAAGAACGGCCTGCCAAATGCCCTACATAGGCCCGTCGATGACCCAAGAACAACCTACCAAATGCGCTGCATTGGCCTGCCGATTTGTAGGCTTTTAAGCTTGGTTTTGTAGAGGTTTTGACAACTTGCCGAATTGCCACATCGGCCTATTGATCAGATGATCGTTTGTAGTCTTATTTTAAAGTTTCAAACTTCGGCCTGCCAAACCTATTTTTTGACCAATCGAACTGTCTAACACGGCTAGTTTTCTAACCCTTAGAACTCTAATTGCAATGGTTATTTTGACCAAACATTGATGTTTTAAGTTATATCTAAGCACTTGGAAGCTATATATATATTTTAAATATTTTAAGAACGGCCTGCCAAATGCCATGTATTGGCTTGCCAATCTAGAGGTTTTTAAGCTTGGTTTTGTAGAGGTTCTAATGACCTACCGAACTACCACATCGGCCTGCCGATCAGATGACTGTTTGTAGTCTTATTTTCAAACTTCGGCCTACTAAACCTTTTTTTCGGCCAGTCGAATTGTCTATAACAACTAGTTTTTTAATTGTTAGAACTCCAATTGCAACAGTTTTTTTGACCAAAAATTGATATTTTAAGTTATATCTGAGCACTTGGAAGCTATATATATATATATATATATTCATCAATTCATTATGCTAAAGATAGAGAACAAGGAGAACAAATTGCTTAGTGTTCTAACATTGTTTTGATCTTTTCACACTCTTATACACACTCTTTGAGCCTACATTGTCTATATTCATTCTTGAGAGTTGCTCACACCCTCCATATAAAGCTTATTTTATATTCATCTACATTTAGAGAGTTTATCTTGTGGGTGAGTTAAAAATTGTAAATCACATCCTTTGAGTGCTAGTTTACCAAGCCTTAGAAGTTGGGGGAATTATTGGTTTATCAATCTCCATAAAATTGATAGGATTGTGGTTAGTCAATCTCCGTATAAATTTGACGGTTGTAAGAAGGTGTGGTGAGACTTGGGTAGAAAAATACACCAGATTGTATAAGGAGTGATCGTGCTGAAAAGAAGGTCGTGATAGTGGAAGAGGCCGAGTCGTAGACTTTGCTCGGTGATTATGGACATAGGCGTATTGCCGAACCACTATAAATCATGTTTGCATTTCTCTATCCCTACCTCTTTACATTAACGTATATATATTCTGTTTAAGTTTATTACATTATCATTTGTGTGTTGCTTTCAGCTGTGCGTTTAATCTAGAATATTCCAATAATGGAGAATAAGTTTTAAAACCCAATGGGCTAACAACTTAGATACCTTTTTATTGTTTTTCTTCTTTCTTCCGTCCTTCACATGTTTGAGCCAAACTTATCTTCATTTTTTTCTTCTTCCATGCGTTGATGCAACGCTTGTTGTCTAATTTTGTCCATTTTGCTCCAGATTTCAAATTTGAAAATAGAAAATTGAAACAAAATTAATAATTTTACAAACATTATATTTATAATAATTATAAAAATAAAAATAAACTAAAATACATAAAAGCTTACTGATATAAAAATATTGTAAAGAGCTAATATGGTTACATCAAAAACACTATTTAAGACATGAATTTTTTTTTTTTAGAAATTACTAAAAATACATTACAAAATATTTACAAACTAAAAACAGACTATAAAGTTCATTAAGATTAAAAATGTAATTACAACATGAAAATTAGAGGTTTTTACGGATTGGACACATAATAAATATTTAATACATAGAAATAACTCTAAAAATTGTCAAAAATATATTTAACATAAAAACATATTAAAAACTCATAATTAAACATATGTTTACACTAAGATATAAAAACAATATAAAGCATTAAAATGCTATAATTAAGGGGTTTAATGAGAAATATGATTGTAAAATGATAATATTTAGCCTTAAGAAATGTGTATTTTTACAATCTCACTAAGACTCTAATTTAAGATATTATTTTTAATGAAATTTTACACATACGAATATAGAGTTTTGAAATGGATGTCAAAAACAGGAATAGTGGAAGCCTCTAATATGGATCGTAATATTACAATAGCGATTATGGGTCCAAGCCCATACACGTTTAGAATCCAGTTCTCGGGGTCCAAATTTCTACTAGTTAGTGCTCAAAAATATCGTAGAACACCTTTAGTGTAAGTGAGCCATATTGGGCCTATGGAAATAAATAGTAACCAAACATGGGCTTATAGACCTAATAACACTATTCATATTTAAATGGACTTGTTATATTAAAATGAGCCTAACATAAGTAGTATGAGAAATTATTAAGTCAAGTTATAAGGAAAAGATAATTAATTAATTACAAATTAACTAATTAATTAATTATCCAATGCTAGCACAAATGATTAAAGAGAATTAAGGAAAATAATTTAGACAAGAATTCCAAGTTATAAGGATTTAAATTTAATTAATCCTTCTAACTACCCAAGTGGCCAATTAGTTAATAAATGGAAATTTTTAAGAAAATATTTAATTTACTTTTTTATGATATGTTAAACTTATTAGCGTAAAACAAGTTAAACTCACACTCGAACATGGGTATTTCTGTTTTTCCATAGAATATTAGAATAGTGGATAATAACGTGATGAGTTAATAGATCCTATTTTTGGAAATAAGGTAAGTAAGAAATCTCTCATACAACATGAAAACTATTGTTTTCAAATTAGTTTTTATATGTTTTATAAAAATTATGAATATGTGTGATCAGTGTTTTGCCATGTCATGTTATGTCACGTCATGATATGCCATGATTAAGTAATGCTATTACTATGATTTGTCAGTTTATGTCATGTCATGTTATGTTGTGATTATGTCATGAGCAGTATGTGATCACTTTAGTTAAGCATGTTTTTGATAAACGATATGTGATATTATATAGTAACTTGTCATATTGCATACACACCATAAAATAAGTGAAACAAAAAAGACAAGATCAATAATAGATGTCGTCCTAACCTCTAGACCTACGAGGAGGTATTTAGTTCAGTTTAGTTTATGATCTCGGTTTCGTTAGCTCTCGAGAATTGCGCGTAACTAGTACGAACACTTGGGCACCTTCAATATGAAAAGATAAGGGTTAACAGGGTAAATTGCTCTAGAAATTGCCAACCTTTCATAGAAGTAAGCATTTGGGTCCCAACCTTTTTTTTTATTGAATCAACTCCAACCTTTCATTTTAGTTGCTAAAGGACCAATTTAACTCGATGGACATTAAATGTGCATCATGTAAGGGGCACATGACTAATTTAGTAAGGGTATCTTAGTACCTAAAATGATTTAAAGAAATTAAAATAAAAACATATTTCTTTAAAAAATTAAAATTAAGCAGTAAGAAAAAAAAAACAGTCCTCCAGTGAGGACAGGAAGAGGACGAGAGAGTGATAAGGGTGGAGGCGACAAGGAGATGAGGGAGCTTTTGTAATCATGTCTAGGTCTGGGTGCAACAGGGAGGGGGCTTGACCACGTCGACGACAATGGCTAGGGGCTAGGCTAGACTCAATCTTTCGCGTCTAGAGAGAATTGCACCATTGGAGCTCGTGATTCTGATGCAGTCCTTTGGCCATTACCCTACCTAAGCGTAGCTCAAATTCATTATTGTTGAGGAAACCTCTTGGCGTCGTTTGATTTCTAGTGTTTCCTTGAGCTAATGGCCAAGCATATGAAGCTGGAGCCGTTCGACACCAACTCTACAATGCCTTCAAGGTCCTTGACAAGGACTTGGTTTTGTAATTTTGTGCTTTTGATCTTGATTAGGGTTTGGAATTTTATGATATTTGTGGGATTTTTGAACTGGGTTTTTCTAGGTTTTTTTTTGCTTTTGAATTTTTTTAGGAATAGGATCACTAGGGTGACCGACGAGGGAGGGAGCCTGAATTTGGGTTTCAGTTTGTTCTTTTTCTTATTTTTTACTGTTTTTTTGGGTAAAAATCAAACCAATAGTTGTGATTTGGAGTTTTTGAATCAATGGTTGTCATTTACCCTTAAATTTTGATGTAACAATTATTTTAAAGGGTAATTTAGTAATTTTAATTAAAAATGATGTTCAGTAATTTTTAACAGTCAAACCATTATGTTTGGCCATTAAATTGGTCCCTTAGCAACTAAAATGAAAGGTTGTGGTCAGTTCAATAAAAAAATGCTTGAGGCACCAAATGCTCACTTTCGTAAAAGATTGGGACTAACAGAGCAATTTACCCAATTCAATATTAAGCATAAAACACGTCCATAAGCAAGCATAAGTTATTCATGCATGTTTTTCTTATTAACGGTTTTCAATTATTTTTTGTAAGTGCAAGTTAGTACTTGCTGAGCGAAAGCTAATTCAGCAATGTTCATTGTTAAGGTATGATTTGGTCAGACTTAAATCATGGATCAAAGGCCTAGCAAGGGAAGCCTAGTTCATGGATGAAGCGAATCAAGGCCAACGAGAGTAATTCAAGCTCATTGATACTGTCGAGTTCATTGGCTCATTAAATGACTCTTGGCTCCTTGGGGAAGTCCTTACTATCAAGCTCATTGGCTCATTGGAAAACCATTATAGAAAAGTAGATCGATAAGCTAGTTAAATGTCTTCGCACAAATAATGGCTTAGAGTTTTGTTCAGATGAATTTAATACTTTCTATAAATCAGAAGGAATTCTGAGGGACTTAACAGTCCGACATACTCCGTAGCAAAATGATGTGGCAGAGCGGATGAATAAAACATCGATGGAGAAAGTGCGCTGCATACGCTCAAATGCTGGGCTACATAAGTTGTTTTGGGTTGAAGTTGATTCTACAGCTTGCTACTTGGTCAATCGCTCTCCTTCCATTGCTATTAACAAGAAGACTCCACAAGAGATATGGTCAGGAAAACCTACTGATTACTCTAATATAAGAATTTTTGGTTGTCTCGCTTATGCTCATGTTGGAAATGGAAAACTATAGCCTAGATCCTTAAAGTGCATATTTCTTGGTTATAAACCTGGTGTTAAAGGCTATAAGCTGTGGTGCCCAGAAACCAAGAAAGTTATTATTAGCAGAGATGTTGTGTTTGATGAGACTACCATGTTACGTGGGTCTAGCGATGGTGGTCAGGAGAGATCTAGCAGACAGGTGGAGTTTTAGATTGAAACAGGTACATCATCCGATTCGACTTTCCAGTCACATTGAGAGAGTCATGAAGATGTTGCTTCCCCATCACCACCATCGAGACCACCGCAATACTCTATCACCAATGATAGGCCGAGGAGAGATTTTAGGCCTCCATAGAGGTATGCTAAGGCCGACTTGGTGGCTTATGTTTTATCAGTGACAGAAGGTATTAAGTTTGGTGAGGAACCTTCTACCTATTAAGAGGTAATTAATTCAGTTGACTCTGGAAAGTGGATGATTGTTATGCAAGCGGAGATGGAATCCCTACATAAGAATGGCGCATGGGATTTGGTGAAGTTACCCAAAAGGAAAAAAGTTGTTCACTGCAAATGGGTATTTAAAAGAAAAGAAGGAACACCGGGAGTTGAAGATGCTAGGTACAAGCTAGACTGGTTGCAAAAGGATACAGTCAGGTTCTAGGTGTTGACTTTATAGATGTTTTTTATCCTGTGGTTAAGCATAGCTCAATTCGAGCCTCGCTTTGTATTTTGACCACTCATGATGTTGAGCTTGAGCAGTTATATGTGAAGATTGCATTTTTGCATGGAGAGCTCGAGGAAGACATTTACATGCAGCAACCCGAGGGTTTCGTTGTTATAGGTAAAGAAGACTATGTTTACTCGTTGAAAAAGTCTCTTTATGGTTTGAAACAATCTCCTAGGTAATGGTATAAGATATTCGACTCATTTATGACCGGTCATGAGTTTAAGAGGAGTAGCTATGACTGCTGTGTCTACTTCAAGAAGGGTGATGGTGGGTCCCTTGTTTATTTACTCTTATATGTTGATAATGTGTTGATTGTTGCTAAGGATAAAGGAGAGATTAAGAAGTTAAAGGCTCAACTCAGTAAAGAGTTTGAGATGAAGGACTTGGGGGCTGCCAAGAAGATTCTCGGCATGGAGATTTTGAGAAATAGAAAAGCAAGTAAGCTATATTTGAGTCAAAAAGGATACATTGAAAAAGTTTTGCACAGGTTCAACATGAAGAAAGCAAAATTGGTGAGCACTCCGTTAGCAAAGCATTTTAGACTTTCAGGTGCATTAGCTCCACAGTCAGACGATGAGATTGAGTATATGTCACGTGTTCTGCACTCTAGTGCAGTTAGTTCCCTCATGTATGCTATGTTATGTTCTCGCCCAGATTTACCATATGTAGTTAGTAGATACATGGCTAATCTAGGTAAAGAGCACTAGAAAGCGGTGCAATGGATTTTCAAATACTTGAATGGTACTACTGATGTTTGTTTGCACTTTGGGAGGACTAGAGATGGTGTTGTGGGATACGTTGATTCTGATTTTGCTGGAGACTTAGATAAGAGGAGATCGCTTACTAGGTATGTGTTTACAGTTGGTGGTTGTGCTATCCGTTGGAAGGCTACCTTGCAGGCTATTGTTGCCTTGTCTACTACTGAGGCTGAATGTATGCTTATTACAGAGGCTTTCAAAGAAGCTATTTGGTTAAGAGGCCTATTTGGAGAACTCAGTGAAGACTTGTAGACTACTATGGTGATGTGTGACAATCAGAGTGTTATTTTTCTTACTAAAGATCAAATGTTTCATGAGAGGACAAAGCACATTGACATTCGTTATCACTTTGTTCATGATATTGTTGCTCGTGGTGATATTGTTGTAAGCAAAATCAGTATGCGTGATAATCCTGCTGATATGATAACTAAGTTATTACCTACAGCTAAGTTTGGTTGGTGTTCATGTTCGTGCTTGTTAGTTGCCCATTGGGGCTTTGTGGAAGAGGTGGAGAATTTGATGAATCACATGTTGGAGTTTTTATGGTGGATTTTGTGTCAAGGTGGAGATTATTATTGTGTGATCTAAAACCCAATCAAAGGCAGAAAGATAGCACCGCGACACTTGAAAGTAGTGCCGCGACGCTACAATTTGACGAACCAGCGCCGTGGTGCTTGAAAGGCAGCGTTACGGTGCTCCGATTTGGCCTGAATATAGATTCTATGTTTTCTACGCGTTTTTGGGTTATTTTAGGCTAGGGTTTGAGTCTCCATATATATATATATATATACACTTCCTATTCTCCATAGTTTACAGTAGTTACAAAACATCATAGAGATCATAGAGTTGAGAGTGATATAGAGGACTCAATCTTGTGAGTTTATGAGTGATTGAATGAGTGAATTTTTGTATTTGAATAATCTAAACTTCGTTGTAATTTCTGTTTTATGATTAGTGAATTGTTTCTCCTCTGTCCGTGGTTTTTTCACCCTTTCTTAGGGTTTTTCCTTGTTAAATCTTGTGTGCATTTTTCTCTCCACTTCTTGTTGCTTATTGCTTCAATTTCTAACAAAATGGATTTTGGAATCTCACCTTCAAGCATGTTATCACCAAGGTCAAGGTATGAAAGGGGACTCATGTTGCGAAAAATTTCAGGAATGAAGCCTTTTAACTTGTTATGACTCAGATCAATGCCACGGCAGTCATATTTTTAAAGGATTCTAGGATTGAGCCATTTAACTTATCATTACGGGTGAGATCGAGGTATTTCAGGGCGGTCATCTTGCCCAAAGATGATGGAACAGGGCCTTCTAACTGGTTCGCAGAGAGGTCAAGATGAACAAGGCTATTACTAAAGTTGAACAACCATGAGTATATAGGAGTAGACAAATTGTTGTGAGAATGACCGAGGAAAGTGAAGAAGTTGAAAAATTGTGGAAGGAAAAAGATGGAGGGATTATGACCTCGTGAAGATTACACTAACGTAACTTCAAGGTTGTCAAGCAAGGGAGTTGGTTAACTATCTGCACCCAATCATAAGCCCTGCTCAAATTTATGTCACTCAGGCGAAGGTCTATTAAAAAAGAAAGGTGAGAAACCCACTTAAGGCTACTTATTTTGTAATGATTATGACTAAGGTCAAGAACCTGCAAGTTCGAAAGATTTGCTAGTTGAGGAGGAATTTCTCCACCCGTAAAATTATAGGAGAGATTGAGATATCTTAATTCGCTAGGAGTACCAATGGAACTCGGCATTTGGCTTCCGATATTGAATTCAATAAAACTGAGATCGAAATAATTCAGATATCGCAACTCAAACAATGAAGGGCTGATCTTCCCTCCCACAATCTAGCTTAACATGTAGTCGATGGCCCGCGAAGTTGTTATCGAAGAAAGATCAAGCCTGACGACATGACCGGATTCTCTAGCACACCCGACCGCAAGCCACTTGCAGCAGTCTGTTTTTCCCTCTTCATTTCCCCAAGACAGTTCTGTTCCTGAACTCAAGATCGTGTTTGATGTTGAGGAGCGCACGTCGCTCTTCTTCTTTTTATCGATTATTTTGTTTTCTGATGACCAAGTGTTGGGATCCATAGGTGCACATGGTGCAAAGTAAAAGCACCATAAACACCACATAAACACCACAATTTGAGAGCACAATCTACAAATGTTGGCAAGAACCGATCAGTGGGGTGCGTTTTGATAAGAATAACAAGAGCTCTTTAATTTCGGAATAAGAATAACAAGTAGTTTTTAGTTTCGGCAGGAATCTTTTTTAACTCATAGAGTTGGTTTTTTTGAGTTTCTCTTGCGCATTAAGAGTAACAAGTACTCATTCCTTTATAGCTCAAAAAATTTATCCAGTTGATAGCGGAGTAACCCAAGTTTCAAAGGACAAGATTGAGACGTATCTGGAATCATTAATGGTCCAGGTGCATTAGTTATGGAAAATTTGAATTCTATTTTAAACATAGAATTCATAGTTTCCATGAGGCGTTCATTGGTCAGGTGCTAATTGATAAGTCCAATATTACTAACTGTAAGTAGTTTTAGCGTGTAAATTACTTCTCTGATATTTTTCTAGCAAAATAGAAGTGCTTCTTCTGTCTTTAGTCAGTCAATTTGTCTATTTACAATGACAAGCGCTCGGACTCGGTGTAGTTAAAGACTCTTAAAGTCAACCGCATTACATTCAGATTTCACATGTTAACAGACTAATCATCTTTAGTAAGGGTATTTTAGACCTTTTACTCTTATAATTTTGGTTCTCTTAGTTATTAGAGATTAAAGAAATGACAGTTTTTATGGAGTCAGATTCTTCTGCAATCTTTATTATCATATATAGCGACATCTTTTTTTTTGTTTTTTGTTTTTTTTGTTTTTTAATAATCGCGAACAATAAAACTGCACAAAAACAAACATATAAGCACGCATAAGATTTAGGGGATGTATTATTCACAAAGAAAGGGATGTACCATTTAATGTCCAAAAAAAATCCAGAAATTAATAAGTCTGATTAATTAAGGATTTTTTTCATTATCTATGTTGTTGTTTCATAAGAAATTATAAGTTTAAGTTTTATAAGTTCAAGTCTTTGTATAAACTACTAAAAAATTTGAAGAATGCAGTTTAAAGTTAGAAATTTATCTCGCAATTTAAGTACTTTATGTTAAAGCATATTAAGATCAAGATTATGTAGTTAAGTAACAACCACGTAGATAAAGTCGTTACATATCAAACTTATAGTTTTTCAACAATTGAAGTACAGTTCACAGTTAAGCGACTGTCACGTACAACTTAACACAAACTCCTAACGTGATTTTTATATTCCCCTTAAAAAATGATTCCTGTATAATTTTTTGCATGAATTAATTATCCGTCTAATTGAATTTACATTAAACTATAATGACATACTATTCACATTTAGTTTTAGGTTATAACTGAAGGTCTACTCTTACAGAGTGCAAGAAAACCTGCCAATATTATTGCTGTCTTAATCAGCTCTTTCTGAACTGCCAATAATAATACTAGCAAAATAAATGATCGAACTTACAGCTACTTAGTTTTTCTGCATTATTGTTAAGCTGCCTGTGCATTCGGAGAATTTTCCTTGGTAATGTGAAGGCTTTAAAAAGTCTCGGCTGAGTCAAGATTAACATTAGAATTTTCAAAGTTCCATTATTTTTAGTGTAAATTGCAAAAGTTCCATTATTTTTAGTGTAAATTGCAATTTAATCCCTTAAAAGTATTTTCATGGCACATTGCCCTTGTATATCTTGTAACCTCATGCAATATGAACAATCCGTTAGTTTCTGTTAAATTTTTTGACAATATTTTCCAATGAAAGAAGCCACGTGAAAATTTTTGAATAAGCAATAATAGGAATTTGCACATTGTCCACTCTCCCTTATAAAACTGTAAAATTCCAATTTTTTGGAGTGAAGGAGTTTGGCTATTTGCACTTATTTCTGGAGTAAAAACATGTTTGGTAACATGATTTCCATATTCCCTCTTTTTGTTCCTACTTGTCGAATTTAGATATATTGTCAAACTAAGTTCAGTTTAGCTGGTTATTTATTTATTTATTTATTTTTTTGGTTCCTAGTCGTCGAATGTAGATATATTGTCAAACTAAGTTAAGTTTAGTTAGTTAGTTGTTTTTTTCCTGCCAGAATTTTTTAGGTTTGTAAAGTTAATATTTTTGTTTTTTTTTTCAAAAACTTTTTTTTTTTTTTTGTGAATGAGTTTTTTACTGTAAAGTAAATTTGGACTCAGGTGTGAATTTTTAATGAGTCTCTCAACGAGGTTTTTATTTTTATGTTTTATCCCCTTCTTGCTTCTTACCGTCCCTAAGAAACTAAAATAGATTAGTTTTAGCATTTTAAGAAAGAAAAGGCATTTAATAAAACTAAAAATCATACCTAAGTTGAAAAAAAGGACTAATCAGCAAAGAATTAAGTCTTTAAAAATTATAATTATGTTAAAACGTAATTATTATTATTACGTTATTATTGTGTTTAAAGAAATCAATATTTCTTCAAAAGAAATATGTTAGAAAATCATTATCAAGGTTTTGTTTTGAGAAAAAATTATTCCATAATTTAAGTACTTTACGTTAATGCATGTTTAAGATTAAAATTAAGTAATGAAGTAACGGCCGTTTAGATAAGATTGTTACAACTTTAAAGCTCTTTCTTTTCTTCAAACTTCTGAGCCTGTGATTTTTGTTGGAAGCCTTGACTCCAGCTTATACGTTGGGGCATTTGAATTGTCAGAGGTGTAAACACATTGCAAGTCAAGTTAGATGCACGAAATTTCTTTCACAAGATAGTTGGCTTAGGGACCCACATGCAAAATTGAAGTGCCAACGACGGAGAAGACTTAAAAAGTGCAAAATAACTCTCACTTGTATAAACGGGAGAAAATAGTGCAGAGAAGACTTAGAAAGTGGAGTCTCTGGACTCTTGGAAGAAAACAGTCGAAAGCGTGATAGGACATGAATGTTAGATTTTGTTTTCCTAAATTTAAATAATGGCCAATACGATCATTGAATTAGACTGAGCACAAAACTTGGATTTTATTACAAATTCATTTATTACTATACATACAAACTCATTGTTGCACTAATGCATAGAAATATTGTTGAATTACTGAATTTTCTGCAGCCAGATCATAAAAGCGTTAACATAGGTTGCGGAGGCTAACCATGATGAAACTCCATCAAATTAAGTTGATCAAATAAAAATCCACCAAAAAGGTAGAATTAGCTATTAGGTTTCTTACCGAAAAGTCATTGCCACATGTCCCAAGCAACTTTTAAGTTTTGTGGTTCAAGTCTAATTATGCCTTCTTTTCTACCAGAGTCATATTGAAATGCCTAGCATTATGATGCACACCACTCTGGGATGTTTGAAAGGTGGTGGGAACCAGTGGTGAGAACCACTTTTATTGTAGCATGTGAGAGTTTTACACTGTAGCAATTTTTTTTATTGTTACTGTAGTATGTGAGAACTTTATACTGTTCATAACTGAATTTGTGGTGGGAACCGCAGTTCCCATCACTTTGCCAAACACCCGGTCAATATTCATGATAATCGTTTTTATTCAGCCAAAGAGAGAGAGAACATGATAATCGTCACACCGACGTTGGGGAAACAAAAAGAGGGTCAACGTGAATATCCCTTTGTCTGCACTTTCAATTTGCGTTGTGGTCCACAATTCAAATCCTCTAATGAATCAACATAAAAAAAGCTCCATTTTTCCATGGCCCTTCTTTTTAACCCTGTTTTGAACTAGGCTATCCAGTGTCAAGCTGCTTCCTTGATAACCTACGCCTAACAAATGGCACTTCAAAACCTCTCTAGGCTATTCCCATTTTTGTTTTCATCCATCCATGTGATTGCTCTTTATTCCATCGTGGGCTTATTGCAACCTACCTTGTTCACTGCCGCTACAATTTTCAGTAATGAAACTGACAGGCTTGCTCTGCTCAAATTCAAAGAATCAATTCCCATCGATCCAAATGGAGTCCTAAGCTCATGGAATGACTCTGTTCCCTTCTGCGACTGGCCTGGAATTGCATGCAACGTTCGGCATCAAAGGGTGACGGCCTTGGAGTTGGAGGGCTATAACTTGCGAGGAACCATATCGCCTTACATTGGAAACCTCTCCTTTATGAGGTACATTAATCTGAAAAATAATAGCTTTTTCAGCAAAATTCCACCGCAAGTTGATCGTTTGTTCCGACTACAACATCTCAATTTGAGTACCAACATGTTGGAAGGTAAAGTTCCAGTCAACTTGAGCTACTGCTCACAACTCCGAGTGTTACTTATCGGAGGAAACAAATTTACTGGAACTATTCCTTCAGAGCTTGGCACTTTGAAGAATCTTGAGCTCCTTAGTCTTGAAACAAATAATCTCACAGGAGGCATCCCACCTTCCTTGGGAAACATTTCATCGCTCAGAATGTTTTCTCTAGCATTTAACAATCTCGTGGGAAATGTTCCCGAGGTGTTAGGAAACTTGAAAAGATTAACCTTTTTAAGGTTGACTTCTAATAATCTGTCTGGTACAATCCCTCTCTCCCTTTACAATATGTCCTCTCTTCTCACTTTTGTAATGCCAGTGAATAATTTTGAAGGGACTCTTCCTCCTAACATAGGCCACACGCTTCCTAACCTCCAAGGATTTGGCATTCATGGTAATGAATTCTCTGGGATAATTCCAAAATCTTTTTCCAATATTTCTCAGCTTCAAATACTTGATATTGGTGAAAATAATTTTTTTGGTCAAGTTCCAACCAGTTTGGGAAATCTTCAACATCTCCAATGGCTCATTTTAAGTGCTAATAATCTCGGAAATTATGCTGCCAATAGCTTGAATTTTCTTTCGTCATTAAAAAACTGCAGCCAAATGAAAATATTACAGTTTAATACGAACAGTTTTGAAGGTGTCTTACCCAATTCTGTGGTAAATTTGTCAACCCAGCTCACTGATTTTGTTGCTGGCAATAATCAAATATCCGGAAATATCCCTCCAACATTAGAAAATCTAGTCAACTTAACCATCTTGGCTTTGGAACAAAATCGCTTCATAGGATTTATTCCAGATACTTTGGGGAAGTTACAAAATTTGCAAGTTTTGGCTTTAGATTCAAATTCATTGTCAGGACAAATACCCTCCTGTATAGGAAACCTCACCCAAACGTATGAACTTTATCTATCCTATAACAAGCTAAATGGAAGCATTCCCCTAGAGATTGGACACTGCAAGGCTCTGCAATATCTTGACATTTCAAATAATAACTTTGGTGGAACAATCCCTACAGAAATTTTTGCTCTTCCCTCCTTATCTATCTTACTCAACTTGTCATCGAACTCATTCATTGGAAACCTACCTATGGAAGTGGGCAAGCTAAAGAATATTAATGTACTTGACCTTTCTGAAAACAATCTCACTAAAGAAATCCCAGAAACTATTGGAGATTGTCAAAGTCTAGAATTCCTTTACCTACAAGGGAACTACTTTGAAGGGACCCTACCTTATGCATTTGCTTCTCTAAGAGGACTTCGATACTTGGATCTTTCACAAAATAGCCTTTCAGGAAAAATTCCAAGGGATCTAGAGGAACTTCATGGCTTGCAATATCTAAATCTTTCTTTTAACAACCTGGAGGGAGAAGTACCAAACAAAGGTGTCTTTCAAAATGCAAGTGCAATATCAGTACTTGGAAATTCTAAGCTATGTGGTGGTGTTCCAAAATTGCAGCTTCCAAGATGCCTGGTTAAGGATTCCAGACAGAAAAATAAGACCAAAATTCTCAAACTAGCAATTATTTTAGTTTGCATGGCTGCACTTTTTCTGCTCTCATCTTTACTAGTTATTTATTGGAGGAAAAAATCACAAATGAAATTGGCACGTACACTTTCAATAGTGAGGTTTTTCTCAAAAGTGTCATACAAGACGCTTTATCAAGCTACCAATGGATTCTCTTCGAGTATGTTGATCGGAATAGGTAGCTATGGCTGTGTATATAGAGGCATTCTTGGTCAGGAAGAAAATCTAATTGCTGTAAAGGTCTTCAATAATATGAGAAAAGGAGCTTCCAGGAGTTTCCTCGTTGAATGCAATGCATTGAGAAACATTAGACACCGAAATCTTGTTAAGATTGTGACATGTTGTTCTAGCATGGATTATAATGGTAACGAATTCAAGGCTATAGTCTTCGAGTATATGTCAAATGGAAGCTTAGAGAAATGGTTACATCCAATGAATGATGGTGGAAATCGATCCATGGGTTTGGACTTGATTCAGAGACTAAATATTGTTGTAGATGTGGCCTCTGCAATACACTATCTTCACGAGGGTTGTACCCAACCGATCATTCACTACGACTTGAAGCCTGGCAATGTTCTTCTTGACAATGAGATGGTTGCCCATGTAAATGATTTTGGATTAGCAAGATTGATTTCGAATGACAATGACTTCTCCAAATGCCAAACTAGCACAAATGGAATAAAGGGAACAATTGGTTATGTTGCTCCAGGTACTGACTCGTCAACACCTTTTTCCCTTATTCTTGTGACAATTGTTGCTAAATTAGAAAATACTAGCAATACTTTAAATTTGATATATAAAATATATCTTCAGTCTTTTTTTCTTAATACTTCAATGTAGTCAAATTAAAATATCTACAACACTTGTTTTACGAAAGTGAGAGTAATCCAAACTTTTTTATTGTTATAATTATAGAGTATGCAATGGGTGGTGAACCATCAAAACAAGGGGATGTGTATAGCTATGGCATTCTTTTGTTGGAGATGTTCACTGGAAAGAGACCCACCGATGAAATGTTTAAAGACAATTTCAATCTTCATAACTTCGTGAAAATGGCATTGCCCAAAAGAGTAGTGCAAATTATGGACTCTAGTCTTCTTCCTACAGAAGTTGAGGAAACAATAACAGAGAGAAGAGAAGATGGAAGAAACTATAGGAACAATGGAGGCATTGAGATTGATGTCGAAGAAAGATTAGGCCATATTAGCTTTGAGAACGCAAATCAGATTAGCGCTCGTCATCTGCAAAGCAGCTTGGTGTCAATCTTGGAAATTGGACTTGCATGTTCAAAAGAATTGCCAAATGAAAGGATGAACATGGGAGATGTTATCAGGGAGCTACAACATATTAGAGATGCTTATCTAGGCGTTGTCATCCACGAACAGACACGAAGAACCGGCTAGGTTAAAGGTACTACCACAAAATTTTACTTGCGTTAGCTTATAATTTTTCAAAATCACTTTCGCGATAAGGTTTGAAATAGAGAAGTCTAACACTAACATTCAGTAATGACCCTGCAACTGTTGGAAGGTACACGTGCTGTGATAAATTATGACTAAAATCTGCTATGATAAATCTTATTTAAAATTTTTTTCTAGTGTGTTTTATGCAAAAGTACAAGTTCCATTTTCGCATTTTCATTCCCTGGATTGGCAAAGAAAAAAAAACTAACTTTTGTTCAAATTGCAGGAGCTTGAAGCAAAAGGGAAATAGCTGAAGTGGTTGCACCTGAATAATAATTAGATACTTATTCCCCTTCTTCCTCTCGTTTGGATATGCCTATCTAATCAATACGAAGTGTCATATAAATAATCACATATAGTTTCTTCTGTGATGTTGTAATGAATTTAACTTTATACTTTGTTATTTATGCTTATACTCATATAGGTCGTTTGGTAGACCGTATTGTATTGTATAAAATGTATTGAATTGCATTATATTGTGTTGTATTATCATAATACAATACAGTGTTTGATACAAAACATATTACAAAGAGCAAAATGTAATTTTCTAAAGTTTAAGGAGCCAAAATGTAATTTTTCAAAAATTTCAGGCCAAAATATAATTTTATCAAAATCAAGGGTTGAAAAATAAATTTTAAAAAATTATGGGGTTAAAATATAATTTTTTAAAAAATAAGGTTCAAAATATAATTTTAAAAATTTAGAGATTAAAAAGAAATTTTAGAAAATATAAATTTGCCCTAAAATTTTAAAAAATTGTAGATTCCAGTCTAATTTTATATTAGCCTAACCCCAATCACATGTTGAATCCAACTCCGACAAAACCATAGGCTCGGTATAAAATAATACAATACAATACAATACACTGATAAATTAGCCATAATCTATAATACGAAATGAATTGTATTAATTTACCATATGTATTGAACCCCAATCACGTGTTGAATCCAACTCCGACAAAACCATAGGCTCGGTATAAAATAATACAATACAATACAATACAATACAATACACTAATAAATTAGCCATAATCTATAATACGAAATGAATTGTATTAATTTACTATATGTATTAACTTATACAACAAAATGATCACACCAAACATTATAACAATGTATTATTATACAATACAATGCTTTAATACTATGTAACAAACATAGCCCAAATATATACTAATTCTCCATATGCGTAGAGAAGCAATCGAGTATTTAATAGAGGAGGCCAGGTTTTTGATGAAGCACAAATAACCATCTCAATTTTTTCAATAATTAGCTTATAATCTTATTTGCATTAGCTTATAATAATTCATCGTAACACTTGACCAAAAAGTCCAAAACAGAGAGGTCTAACATTATTGTTTAGTAAGAGTCCTTCCTTTATTGGAAACTATAAAGTCTAAGACTAACCAAAAATATGTAGAGTTTTTATTTTCTTTTAAATATGTCCAATGCAATAGACTGACTACTTGTATCTACACTGCAGTGGTTCGTTCAAATAAATCGGGACCAAAAACATACTTTACTCTCAATAATGCATTGCTCAATTAAATAAAATATATCTCCATTAACAATTTTCTTTTCTTTTCTTCTTCTTCTTCTTTTTTTTTTTTTTTTAACTCTCAAGAGACATAAAAATACTTTCGGAAAGCCTTGTCAACTATAAAAAGTAGAAACAGCTTAAATCCCAAGTACAAACCCTTTTTCCTATAGTTGTCGTTTCTATGGCTGTTGTCGTTTTGAAAAAGTTTTATTGTCCCTTTTTATTTATTTATTTATTTTGCTTTCGAAACTTAATCGTCGTTTTAACTTTTTTTGTTATTTTGATCTCGTTTTAACATGATTATCGTTTCCAAATATTGTTCTTGTGATAAAACTTTGAAGATTTTCTTGGAAAAAAATGTTGCGAGGAGTCACGACGTACTTCTGAGAATTCCATATTAGCTATAGGGGATGGGTACTCGACGTTGCGCCCAAAAACAAAAAAGTGAGAGAGAGAAGGTATTTAAAGACAACGTAGAGATGAATTACTTAGCAGGATGATATATATATATATATATATATGTATGTATATCTCCGCATTTAAAGACATAAAAATATCCTCCAATAATTGTACTACATGACATATATATCGTCTCACGGCCTATTATGACAAAATATATGAGGTGGCTACAAAATTTTAAACAACTGTGATTCTATCACTGAACCTATTATTAAAAATTACTGATATACACGTACATAAAAAGATGCAATGATATTAAAGGCTACACATATGTATATAGTACATATACAATTATGTACATAAAAATGAGTTAAATTTTTTATCACTTTTAGATACTCAATTTTACAAAATCCAAGATTAAATACTTTATATTTTTAAGAAAATTGTAATTTACACAATAGTTTTAAAAATTTAAACCAAAATTTTTTTCAAGTCATGTACAATTTTAAGAATCACAAAGGGCACCATAAGGAGGACATGCTAGCCAAATCTATCTTTTGTTTGGTGTGCAGTATTAAGGGTGATTAAATATAATTAAATTTTAATACTTTTTTGGAATTTGGGGTAAATGGCCCCCTTTTCAAGCTCTTTTTTTACGTAAATAGTCTAAGTTTTTGAAAACTAAGAAAATAACATTTTTCCATTATCCTCACCAAGGTATATGCTTAGCATCTCTCCAACGGAGTTGATTGCTTAGCTTGAAGGGAAGGATTATGTTTGATGGCCAAGAAAGATGGCACCAAACCAATTTTGAGATAAGACAAAGCATTGCATGTTTCACCAAGACAAAGGACACCTAACGGTAGATTGAAAGACTCTCGAATGAAGACAATGGAACTACTAAAGAAAGGATACTTTAGGGAGCATCTGTCAAAGAATGGGCATCAGAAGTTTGGACTCGATCAGGAGAGGGGTAGTGATCGGAGCTAGGAAAGTCATCGGAGCCATCTACGAGGGTTTGATATATAAAGGGGATATCGAGAACTAGATCAGGGCTCAACAAAGGATGACGAGCCAACCTACCATCAGCGTAGGAGGTGAAACAGATTTTGTAGAACATACGATCATATTCCACAGGGACAAAGTGGCAAGACTGGATAGGCCACATGATGACACCTTTGTCATCAAGCTAAATGTTGCAAACTGTGAGATAGACTAGATTCTAGTTGATAAAGTCAGCACAGCAGACATACTTTCCCTGTTGACGTTGTGAGAAATGGAAATTGATGAGAAGAAGATTAAGAAGGAAAACACTAACCTTGTTAGGTTCAACGGATACGCGCCTATAGTGATCAGCAAAATTAAGCTACCAATCTATGCTACCAGCAAGAACAAGATGACAAATTTTCTCATCGTGGACTGTTCTTCGGGCTATAACATGATCCTCGGGAGGCCTTGGATAAATTCAATGAAAGCAGTCCCGTTCACATACCATTAGAGGATTCGCTTCCGACAAGGTGAGGAATTCGAGAGATTAAAGGAAGTCAAGACACTGCGACGAGCTGTTATCTCACAGCTATGAAACAGAAGTCAGCTACATTATAGCAACTATAGAGGGAGTTGTCAAGCTAGTTGAGCAATCAAGAAAAAGAGGAATCTATGCTTAAACAACTTGATGAAGTTCAAATTGTTTGTGAGAATAAGCGAAGAATAGTTCATATCGGATTGCAGCTCGACCCCTAAGTAAAAAAAGTATAGTACATTTCTTGAAGGCTAAATGGGATTGTTTTGCATAGTTCCATGTAGGTATGCTTAGTGTCGACCTTAGCATCATCACTCATTAGCTCAACGTCGATCTAAACCATCAAACGAAGAGGACTCAAGGTCAAGCAAAACTAAATTGCAAAGGAGGAGGTTAGGTGCTTGATTGAAGTAGGATTTATTTGACTAGTATAGTACCTAGACTGGCTCGCAAATGTCATGAGCATGTAGAAAAAGAATGGTAAGTGGAGAATATGTATGGATTTCATAGATTTGAATAAAGCATGTCTAAGGGATAGCCATCCACTACCACACATTGATTGGCTCATCAATGTAACCAAAGGTCACAAGGTTTTGAGTTTCCTGGACACTTTTCTGGTTATAATTAGATCTTATTGCATCCAGAAGATTAGGAGAAGACAATGTTTATCATAGATAGGGTATTTTTGGCTTCAAATTCTTGTTGCTTGGTTTAAAGAACATAGGTGCAACCTACCAGAGATTGGTCAACATGATGAAGGAATAAATTGGTAAGAACATGGAAGTTTATATCGATGACATGCTGGTAAAATCTTTGTAGGCTTAGCTTCATGTGCAGCATTTGCAAGAGTACTTTGATGTGTTAAGGAAGTACAACATAAAGCTAAAACTGGAGAAATGCATGTTCAAAGTTGCCAATGGAATTTTCTTGGCTACCTAGTGACGAAGCAAGGGATAGAAGCAAACCGGATCAGATTTATTGCCCGCTCCTCAAACAAGTGTCTCCTTTTCTTTTAGCTTCTAAAGAAAAACATAATTCCAGTGGAGTGACAAGTGCGAACAAGCCTTTTAGGACCTTAGGAAGTATCTTTCGACCCCCTTCCATTCTTTCTACTCATCCCAATTAGTTAAGCTCATAAAGTTTGAGCAAAAAAGCAGTATTCTTCATAAGCCACGCATTACTTGACATAGAAATGAGTAATGTAGTGATTGAAAAGCTCACCCTTACACTTGTTACGTCGGCTCACAAGCTGTGACCTTATTTCCAAGGTCACACTATCATTGTGCCCTTGTCGTATTTGATGCGAGCCATTTTATATAGGATGAACATTTCAGGAAGATTGACAAAGTGGGCAGTCAAGCTCACCGTGTTCAACATTAACTACCTATCAAAAATGATGTTGAAGGTTGGTAGATTTAGTGGTAGAATTAATATATGAGCCCAAAGATGAAAAGCCAAAGTTATGAACGATGTAGGTAGATAGATTAAGCAACAAGAAGGGCTCAAATCGGAGTTTTATTGCCATCACCAACTAGTGAAGAAATTGAATAGATCTAGCAATTAGCTTCAAAGCAACCAATAATGAAGTGAGTACAAAGCCATGATTGCTTGACTTAAGTTGGCTAAGACACTAGGGGCTACCGAGCTAATGGTAGAGAGCAGCTCAACCATGGTCATTAACTAAATTAATGGAGAATACAAAGCTCGAGATGAGAAAGTGGTCTTGTACTTGCAACGTGTTAATAGGCTCAAGTCCTAGTTCGACAAATTTGAGGTAAAACATGTGCTATATGAGTCGAACACTAGGGCTGATGCACTCACAAATATCAGTTCATCTATTAAAGTAAAAGAAAAGAGGGTCATCCCTTTTGATTCATTGAACGCCCTAGTGTAGAAGAGATGGAGGAAGAGCAACATGTGGACCTAAGAGATGATTGGGGCACTCCCTTTGAGATGTACATCAATGACGGGTGGCTACCAGATGAAAAATTGGTTGCACCAAAAATCAAGGTCTAGGCTACAAGGTATTGCCTAATTGATTAGAAACCTATACAAACAGTTGATTGAAGGACCTTATCTTTGATGTTTAGGCAAAGATGAAGCAAAACGAATCATCAAAGAAGTGCACGAAGGATCTTATGGCGATCACTCGAAGGGTCGTTGTGTAACAAGATTAAAAGGCAAGGCTACTACTAGCCCACAAATGCAAGGTAATTCAAAAGATTTTTCCAAGAAGCATGATAGTTGCTAAAGGCATGCACCGATCATCCACCAACCAATAGAAGAACTCTTTTCGATTAGCTCACCTTATCAGTTCATGAAGTATTCCATGGATGTGATCAAACTGCTTCCTCCAGCTCCTAGACAAGTAAAATACTTGTTGGTTTTAATTAACTACTTCTCTAAATGGGGTTGAAGCTAAGGCATTTGCAGATGTAAAGGAGAAAGATCTCAAATGATTCATCTGTGGAACATTATCTGTTGATTTAGAGTGCCTAGAGAGATTGTTACTGACATCATCACTAACTCTCTTCAAAAGTTCTGCTAAGACAGGGAAATCATCCTCAGCTTCTTAACTTCAAGATATCCCCAAGGTAATAGATAGGCTGAGGCCTCCAACAACACAATTGTCAGAAACCTAGAGAAAATTCAAAGGCAAAGAAGGGTTGTTGGGTTGAAAAGCTTCTAGTGGTCCTATGGGCCTATCGAACGACTCCACAATGAGGATCTGGCGAGTCTTCTTTTTCTTTTGTTTATGGTAGAAGTTGTGATACTAGTTGAAGTGGTTGCATAGGACCTCCACATCAGTTATTCCCTTCTAAATGAGCCAACAAACGACAAGAAGCTAAAGTATGTGCTCGATTTGAACAATGAAAGAAAGAAAATGCTCTTTACCGCCTTGGACATTACTAACTAGCGGCTATAAGGTAATACAACTTCAAGGTCAAGATAAAGAAATTTTCAAAGGGAGAGCGCATTTTACGCAAGGTGTTTCAGAACACAAGGGAAGGAAACGTCGTGAAGCTTGGTGCAAACTAGGAAGGCCCTTATAGGATCAGATGAGTGCTTTGAGATGGTGTTTACAAGCTCAAGAAGCTTGACGGCATACAAATTATCATTTAAGAAAATATTATGAAGAATTTTATTATGTATTGCCAGACTGAACAAATCCTTTTTAGTTTTGTTTTTAGGGATTTCATTTTGCTTGTTACCTGGCAAGTTGTCCAACAACGTAATTCTTGAGCATTAGTTGAATGGGTCCATTTGCAATGGTTGTAAAGCACTTAGGCTTGTAATAGTGAACTACATACGGCTTAATCCTTACCCATAGGTATGTCAGTAGCTCATCTTCTATAAACGAGTGCAGCAGCTTTGTTAATTAAACAACCATTTTGTTCAACATTTTGATCAATATACTCACCTACTATATCATTTGTTATGTCATCATCATAGTTCGATGAAGCTATCTCTTTGGTTCATTCACCCATTGGGTCTAGAGATTATATGCTTGGTTCGACATGCAATAACGCCCATCAAGTGGCTTACGCATGCCATCTTCATGGCTCCTAATCTCACAAACACTAGGTTTATTTTATTTACCCAGTAACTGGATCGATTTGTCGTCTTCATGGCTTAGCCATCCTCATGGCTGAAATATTCACTCATAATCTCACAAATACTAGGTTTGGTTCACTCACCCAATGTTCAGTTTGATTTGTTGTTTCATGGATTAGCCTTCATGGTGTCATCTCTCACCAACATAGGGTTCGATCTACTCACCTAGACCTTGGTTCGACATGCCTTCTTCAAGGCTTAGAGCCTTAGCAACATTAGATTTGATTCAATAAGATAAATTTTGCCATTGAAGATTAACCCATGCATAATTTGATTTGATATGACATTTTTACAGTTTAGCCATCTTTATGGTTTAGGTTCAATTTAATCACCTAGTTCGATTTGGTTTTGCTGACAATTGGTAGTTGATTTTTCTAGGATTACTTTTCACCTAGCATTAATATTGGTTCAATAGAATTATTTTCCAAAGTTTGCTTTCATATGGCAAATTAAAGAAACTTTGGGGGAAAAAAAGGATATTCAACAACGATATTAATTCTAGATTACAAAAACTCTTACAAAGTTCATTACAAAACAATAGCCATTACCAAAAAAAAAAAAAAAAAAGAAAACAGAGAAAAGCAAGTCTTTTCAAGTCTTAGGTGCAATAGGAGCAATGGAGTCGATATTCATTAGACGCTGTGCATTCAAATTGCCTAGTGTAGTGGGATATTTTTCAAAGGATGTTTCAGAATTACCCTCGTTTGCTTCGTTTTCCTCGTTAGAATTAACATTTGGCGCTATTAAATCTTCCAATTTGGTGATCTCTGCATCGACATCCCATTTCCGTCCCTGATGCTCCTAGAATTCTCCAAAGAGCTCGTGCTTGGCTTTGATTGTTGAATCGCTATGCACGTCAAGGATTTGCTCTTTGTACGCAGCAGCTTTGCTAGCTTTCTCCTTAGCCCCATTCTTCACTCGATCAAGTTCAGTCTCTCTAAGACAGAGGCTGCTGATCAGGTCGGTCACTCTTTCATTCGCCACAACCAGCGTAGTGATATCATCCTTCATTTATTTCACTGTTTTCTCCTTCTCTTCCGTCACAGCCACCTTCTCCCCTTCGGCCTCCTAGGCTCGCTTATCCAGCTCTCTTGATAGGTTGGTAAGCTTGTCATACTTGAACTTAGCCTTATTCAAAAAAATATTGTACAATTGTAATGCCTACATTTAGTAAGGGGTTGAATATTTGAGCAAGAGTAAAGTTTGATTCGAAGCAAAACTTGTTTAAATTTTACCAGGCCAAACATGATTGTAGACCGGTTGCAAAGCCAAAATAGTGATTTTTCCCCAAACTTCGTTTTGTTGATTAAGAAGTTGAAGCTCTTCGCTGCTCTAAGGGCTGAATCCCTATCTTGAAGGACGCTTATGTGGTTGGGCATGTCAAGCACTTCGTCTTCGACCAGCTCACTGTTAGGCACCTTTGCTTGAGAAGGCTCGATCTCAGTTGCTCTTTTCTTCTTTGGAGCAAGAGGCTGGATATCAAAAGGAGGTGTAGGTGGCAGGTTTGCAGCATCTTTTGGTTTTGAAGGGGGAGTTTTATGGGCATTAGAGGCGGCTGATTCGCTTGACTTGCTCTTGTTCTTCTTCTTTCTCTTTTCTTTAGTCACAGCCTTAGTGGCAATTTTTCTCTTGAGCGCTTCCTTAAGTGTGACCCTCATCAACCACATCGCATTTGCCACGAGTGCAACGTCTTTTTCAGACAGAGGGCTTATGTATTTGGACAAATTGTAAAATGGCTGAAGTGCACCACGGCCAACAAAAATCCAATTAACTTAATCAAGAAAATGAACAGGGATACCTGTAGGACTCTCTCTGAATCTTCTCCAATTTGATAAGTTTTTGAGTTTTCTTGGTTGTAATATTTGAGGCGGTAATTCTCAAACACACAAGTACACGTCGTCACATCAACTAATATAAATAATTAGTTGAGTATCGTTCTCATAAGGATTGATTTTAATTAATATGTTATTAATAATAGTTTTTATTTATGTTAATATATATTTATATTTTTTTCTAATATTTGTTTTTTATATATTTATATTTTTATAGAATTAAAAGAAAGGGTTTTAACTAAATTACTTAACATAAATAAAATAAAAAAACTAAATAAATAAAACAAATAAAATTAAAATACAAAATAAATGATAATTAGAATGTGAATTAAAATTAAATTACAATAACACAATTAATTTAACAAAATTAAAATTCAAAATTCAAATCAGAATAACAATTGCAAAGAAAGTTATAGCAAAATTGAAGAATTTATAATTTGCTGCTAATGGTTAAAAATACAAGATAATTACGGATCTATATTCTTAACATAGCGTTAGGTGATTTTCTAATCTCATTTAGTTGCATGCCCAAATAAAACAAGAAAAATAGCCATAATCCTTAATTATAGCGAAACATAAGTAATTTCAATTGAAAATTTGGAGAATAATTCATACAAATAACTGCAATATCATGTTCAAGGCTTTGAAATCATTTTTAAGCAACAATAAAATTAGCTAGACATAATTGAAATTAATAACAAAAACATAAAAAATAGCAACATTTGCAGCTTAGAATTGGCAAAATTTGAAGAATGGTAATGGTCTATAAGATTTTTTTTGCAGAAACCTCCTTGGATCCCTTCTCCTTTCTCTATTTTGTTCTTCTTTTTTTTTCAAAATTTTGAGTGTTTATTGATTTTTTGAATGAGAAATTGACGATTTGAACTGAAGGAATACTGCCTTTTTATAGGCAAATTCTTGCGATTCCTTTCAGAATTTTACATATAAGCATGGACAAATGTTCCACGCTTCTAAAGGAGTGGGTGAATAACTCTACCATATTTTGCAAATTGAGAGAGTCATTGCATATAATTTTGAATTCTCAACATTTAGAGATTATATATATATATATATATATATATATATATATATATTTCTTCTTTTCTTCCTTTTGTTGGTAGCTCATTGGGGTGCAAATTTGGATTTGAGTTCCTACGCTTTGTAGTAATTTAATGGATGAAATGAAGCAGTCTTGGCCATTAATCTCGAGATCTAGCGACTGGGAATCAGGGGAGCAAGGCGGGCCAATCTTGGAGCAAGGGAGCCGTTGATGTGATTAATTATGTGCAATTGACAGCTTGGAATGTGGCCGTACGTGTGCTTGTCTGTAGTTGATTAGATGCACCTGAGAGCTTTTGTAGCTGCCCACGTGAAGTGAGACCCAGGTGTCGCGACTTGGCTTGACAGGTCAGCTTGTGCGCGACTCCAGGCACACTAAAGGCTTGCTCAGCATGGCTCTTGGTGGTGGCTCGACTCAAATATAGTTACCTAACTCTTTCTAGAATTAATTCTTTCACCCCAAATTTAATTTTCTTTGCAATTTTTCTTTCCTTTTTGCTCTTGAATCAAAATTCCTTGCAAATAAACATGAGCAAAATAATTATTTTACAAAATAAAAATTACTAAAAAGAAGTAAATATTACTAAACACACATTTAACACAACACTAAATTAAAACTAAGAACAAATTATGCTTTGTGTTTTAGTTAGAAATTGAAGTGAAAAAGGGAGAGAATGAGAAACTAGAGAAGAAGGTGGTGATGGTTGAATAAAAAGGCATTAAAATAATTGAGGAGCGGGAGATAATTGTAGGTTTATGGGGAAAGTTGTAGGAAGAAACAAATGAGCATTAAAAGAAAATATTATCATGTCTCCCATGGAGACTTTTAGCAAATAATGCCAACATAATTGAGGGGGCAAATGGGGCAACTTGTGGAAGAAAATGAATGAAGCATTAAAAAGGTGGTTGAGAAAATATATCAATGTCTCCTAGTAGTTGAGGTGAATTAATTCTATGTCTCCTTCGGATACCTTTAGCCAAGTGAGAAGGAGGCTACTTAATTGAGCATTAATGTAGGGGGACAAGGTTGGTAGAAATGGATGATAGGTAAATTTTGAATGTTTCCTATGGAGACTTAGTAAGAAATACTAAAGTGACATTTTATTCATATGATTTTTATAAAAATCATACCCGTTAAAATAACGAGTGTTTCAGCTCTCCTCCCCTTTAAAAATTTCAACCTCGAAATTTTAAATTTAATAATACTAATAAAAATTACAATTCCGATATGATATCCACTTTCGACTCTAAACCGCCAATGTTGTTTGTCTCCAAATGTGGTTATTGTATCTCTTTTCATTTGCTTGAAGTATAAACCTCACTCTAAATACTAAATACTTAAAACAAGAGTATTTCTGACTTGATTCGAATTCACAACACAGTATTATAGTTTAACATTTTGATCAGAAGACGCTTATGCTGATCATACCATTTTCCAGTTCTTCATTATCTTTGGACTGTGATTTACAATTACAATCAGGAGATTGCTCGAGAAATTCTACATACTTCATCTTTAAATTCCTTTTCCTTTATGAGCAAAGAAAAGTCAAGCATGATTAACTTCATATTCCAACTAATAAATTAAGACATAATTATTAGATATATAACACAAGTGCTTCCATTCAAAATCATGCATTAAACTAGTACATAGAGACATTAGAAGGATCTCTTAGTTACGAACAAACTTGACAGATTTTTCATTAAACAACTACCTTCATGACACACAAACATTTTACCCACATAACAAACTCATAATATTCTACCGAGTATCCCCACAATTGACTTTGGTACTTCCACATAACATTTACAGAATGCTACACATTACAAACATGATACAGATACGTTTCGAGAGTACAAGGCACTTTGTATACCAGCTATCCATATCATGCATATTTAGAGAATACAAAAACTTCGATAAATAAAAGATCGGACCTTAAGTAGGATGCGTTTCGAGAGCATCAAGTACTCTGTATCCAGCCATCCTGGCATTAGGCTCAATGAATCTCAAAGATTGAACAATGGCATACCACAAGAAATACAAAATGCAAGGTAAATAGTTATTCGTGACACACAGAATACAAACACACATGCCTACATGCCATAGATAAAACCAAAAGATTACAGATGGAGATTCAAATCAATTGGCTACTCTCGGCTTTCCTTTTCCCATTCAAGCTTGGATGTTGCAGTGTCGGATTCTAGATGTATGATTTACATCTTATCTAGCAATTCCTCAGCTATTGAAGCAGTAACAAAGATTTTGTCTCTCCGATTCTGCAATAATGTTTTCTTCCACAACATAATCTAGAAATTTCAAAAGACCATTATAAAAACAATTTACATTCAGTAATCCCAAAGGTTTGGAATGAAAGCCCAACAATTGTTCACAAGCAACTACAAATATTTCCTCAAGAGTACCTAGACCACCGGGTAATGCTATAAAAGCATCAAAATTATTGATTATGGCTTTAAGATTTCTAGGGATGCTCTTGCCTCCTTTTTCTTACCTATGGTTTCCTTATAAAGGTTTCCTTCAGCTAAAATATGAGACCAAATCCCTACAGCTGTAGCATCACTAGACTTTGCTACTAGCGTCATATTTTCCATCATTTTTACACTACCACCCCCATAGATTATGTTAATCTTCCTGCGTGCTAGGACTTGTCCTAAGTGTTTTGCAGCTTCTATATAGGCTTTATCTTTTCCAAGACTGGAACCACAAAAGACACAAACATTCTTTATTTTCTTGATGGATTGGGAGGTAGATATATTTAGTTTATATAAGTGATTGTTTATGTCTACTCCACTTAGACTTCGGGTTCTACATGAGATTTTAAGGATGAAGAATACATAAAAAGGACTAAAGAAATAGACAAGTAGGAAATGAAAAGGTAATCCAAAGATTTAAACAAATTCTTGTGAGGGTAAGAAAGTAAGATAAGGTGATTGATAGTTTACAGAAAATTTGATTTACTCTTTGAAAAAGA
>CAMOHE010046125.1:8600-77134 GCA_946598075.1 Artocarpus hirsutus
CAAGATAAAGAAGATTCCAACTATTCAATTAGAGAGATATAAGTACGGTGTCTTATGGCGTGATCATCAATCTTTATCTTAGGTTCTTGTTTTCTACTTTCAAGGACTTTTCTTTTTCTTTTTCAATTACAAATTTACAATGGCATATCATAACGGAGGTACATGCATGTATGCATAAGTATAAATAGAAATATGTTTTTTAACTTAACAAACATGTAATTACATATCTCCCTATGAATGAACAGGGTACAGGTTCCAAAATAACCAATTATTCATACGGATGTGACATTATTTTGAAGAAATAGTCAAGTACAAACATCTTTTTAAGTACTAACTTTAAGCATAGACCATTGATAAATTAATCATAATAAGCCACGTACACAACGACAAAAATGTTAACCGACGTCAGTGAAAAACTGTTGTTAAAAATATATGTGCTTCGTTTTTATATCATCATATTGAGTGATGGTATAAATAAAGATTTTTAACCACAATTTTAATCCGATGTCAAATATTGTAAACATTAATCGGTATTAAAAATGACACAATTTGTATTCAGAAACAATTGTTGCATTTAGGGGCGGAGCTATACAAGGACAAGGGTGGGTTGTTGTACCCCTTGAACTTTTTTTCGTTCAATATTGTATATAATACTTTATAAAAATTATATTTCACTTCCCTTAAAATTATATTCAACCCCTCCCCTGAAATTATGTTCCGCCCTTGATGAAGTTTTATGTCTCCTTTATTTAATTTTTTTGACAATATTGGTATATGTTCTGACCCCGACTAATTGTTTGGCTCTGCCGTTGGTTGCATTATATATGATGTAGGTGTGAGATAATGGCGTTTAATTGTGCTTGGGATCAGGATGGGAGTGAGTAGAGAGAATGAAAATAAAATCAATACTCTATAAAAAGCTTTCTTTTTTTGGAGAGGCTAAGCAATTTAAATAACAATAAATCACGAACTCCAAGCTAAAAGCCTAATATGGTTCAAAACGTGTTATTTATATTATAACCCTCATTATTTGCTTCTTGCCCACGTGAAATGATTCTGCACCAGAAAATTAAAGAAACGAAACAAATCATAGAAGAGATTTGTTATTTTGTCTATCAACTTGCTGCCCGAACATAATTCGTACTTGGAATATTGTCCATAATTTGGAATTTAATTTGTTATAAATCTTTTACAAGACAGATAGATATGTGAAGGCCCCACATGATGAGTCACACTACACACAATCCATATTGTCTCGTCATTATCAAATTAATTAATTCGTCTATTTAGCAAAAATAAAAAAAAATAATTTGTGGCTACTTTTTATTTATTATTTTTTTTTCATTTTCCTATTTTGCTAAAATTATATGTTTTATTTCTTATAAAAAAAAAGAACTTTTATAATGTCTCAACCGCTAAGGGATATCAAATCTTCGCGAGGCTGATTTGTTTCTGTCTTCAGATTCTAATTTCTAATAAATACAAAAGAGAATCTTTTGACAATGTAAGAAAAAATGAAAAAAAAAAAAAAACTTATGGTTCTAAATCCTCAAATTTTGCTTTCTTTTTTTTTTTTTCAATTCAATATGATTGCATTCCTTTTGTTTTCTAATGTTGGAATACAGCTAATGGAAAACAAAAATGAGCATCTATTTGAAATTTTCAGAAAATCTATAATCATGTTCTTAATAATAATAATAATAATAATAATGACAACAACAACAGAATAAAAAGAAGAGACATGGCGTTCACAATAACTGTTCTCCCTACATTATTATGGGTTATTTCACTAATTGTGATTAGATCCATTTTACTTTATTTCTCATTTTGTGTGTATATATATAAAAGGCCAAATATAAAGGCCGTACACATTTACCTTCAAAAAACAAAACAAAAAAAAAGGAAAAAGACAAACAGAAGATATAAGTTGAATTAGGTACCGAGTAATCCAATTCTGCTAAATACCTTTTTTTAACCATTTGCTTGTTTAATTATACACAATAAAGTATACATGCCATAATTGATATACATTATACTATACATAACAATATAACTAATGATCATTTAATAAAATTATATTGGTGATCAAATAAAAAAAAAAGTATTTCTTATTATGGATCTCAAAGAGAAGATATACATATCAGGAGTCTTTTTGTGTATATCCAGATTACAACGACGTTTACCAATTTTGCACAATTATTGTTTCTTTCTTCTTTTTAATTATCTATTTATTTATTTATTTTGACGGGCCCACGTACATATTTCTTCACGTGGCGAAAACTGTAGTAAACGACTTTTTTAACCTAATTATTGTTCTTTCGATAAGACCAGTTATTCTCGTGGTTCCCTGATGTATTAGGTTGTCTCAATCTTGAATTATTCTGTTTGACCGGTGCCATTTCAATTTCACGTTTATCTTATCTTTATAGATAGAAGGGGGAAGAAAGATAAGTTTTTCTTAGTCAGTTTATTCAAATATTTAAATTAATAAGAAATTACCATCAAAAGAATTAAAAAAAACATACATTTGACCAGTCATATTGCTAAAATATTCACCAATATCTTTGCTAATAAGCATTTTAAGTAATTTTAAAAGAAAATCGACTATTAAAAAAATATTAAAAATTGATTTCAAACGTAAATTTTCCAAAGTCTTGTTCAAGAAAAGTAAATAAATTTAAAATTAAAACTAAAAATAAAAATAAATCTAGGAAACAAGATTGGATCTCGGGGTAGATTGACATGAGTGGGGGCATAATTGAGGGGCGTAAGAGATGGACTTTTTGGTTTTATTTTTTAATTTTTTGTTTTTGAATTTTTTAAGATATTTTTTTGATTGTTTAATAGTTTTTTTAAGGGATTTTTAAAATAGTTAGTGTTTAAATAATATTTAAATGTTGACTATTGAGGGATTTTTTTTTTTTTTTTTTACAATTTGACCTGTCAAAAAATGGCTTTTAACTTTTTCAAAAATTTGAGGGGCTATTTTTTGTATGTCTAAAACCGGTAATAACGTTTGTAATATTTGAATAAACTTAGAGATACTTTTAAAATTTTCTCAAAAAAATTTCATGAATATTCATTGTTTTTCCCCAATTAGTAGGTGGTGGCCTTACTGGTAATGGCAAGCAACATAATCTCACGTCATGTCTTACAGGAAAAAGAAAAAAAGCAAAAAAAGAAAAGCAATATGGATTCATTTAGAATGTGAAAGGCGTGACGTGAGTCCATTCTATTTTCTCTGCTACATGATCGAGGATACGTAATTGTGAAAATCCATGGGTTATCATTGAAATTTAGTTGCTTCTCCAAATACCTGAATAAAACATGTGGTTTCTTTTTGGAATAAATATTAGAACACTCCTATTTAATCTTATGAGATTAAAATTTTACTATTTATAAAATATTAGATCTTATTATTTTATGAATAACATATTTTATATTTTATAAGTAGTGAGATTTTAACTTATAGGATAAAAATGATTTTTCTAAATGTTTTCTCAACTGTCTCCGACGGTCCATTTTGATACCTCGCACATGTTTTGCATTTTTTTTTCATTGTTTTTATTGTTTTTTGCTTTCCTCTCTTGGTGTTATATGTGACTGCATGTATCATGTGAAAAGCCAGGATAATGATCAGCATCTCGGTCAGAAAGAAGATCATGAAACCTTGTCCCAGACGTTAATATGCATGCCGTGCTACTAATTAATTAAATAATATCTAAGTAATTGACAGACCACCTACTTTTTTTGCTCATTGATAGGCCACCAACCATGTGTTATACATATTGTACGTTTTCAAGTGTGAGTGAGTTGGCAAAGCGATTAATTAGCACTGTTCTTTGTTAATTTTTGTTCTGAAAAGTCCTTTGGTTCACATTTTTTTTATTTTAAATATTGCTGGTTAGTTAGATCTCAACATAATGGGATCATTAAAGACCCAAATATTTGTGTACAAATATGCGCTTCTATATTATATGTTACATACACACACACACACACATATATATATATATATATATATATATATATATGGATCTTTTTGCTTGTCTTACTTTATATGTAGTTTACATTTCATGTGGATACTTTTAACGAACACGAATTAACGCATGAAGCGCATCATACAATACAAAAACAAATTTAGGGAGGATCCACTTGATTAGTCCCATTAATGTCCAGGAAATATATATATATATATATGTACACACACACGTATTGAATATGAAATGTTCACTCACTTTAATTTTCGAAGTTTAATTAAGTAGCAGGTTAGAATGGGGTATCTTTTATTATTTTATATGTATATATGTGTATGTGTGTGAGTATATTATATATACGTATCCATATTATACTAAACTTGAGAAAATTATCATATAAATCTTATGCACAGTTTTCTGTCAAATAATTTTGCTATCACGTGATACGCATGTGACATGTTAACAAAAGCATAGGACTCATGATGATTTTATTTTTTATTTTTTTTCTCCTCAAGTCTGTGTAACGCCCCAAAATTAATTAAATATTATTAGTATATAAAATAGTAGATTAGTGTGCCATAGTGAGTATTTTTAAACTTAATTTGATCATTTTGAGAAGATTTTAAATTTATGTTATTTTTTATTATTTTAATGATTTTTAATTACTCTTGATTATTTTAAATTGTTATTTTAAATTTTGAAACAAAATAATTTGTCAAATGACCAACACGTCCCACTTTGAAAAACCACGTATGAGACGTGGTATTGTTTGAAAAATGCCTTCCATTTTCCTTTATAAAATCCCTCTCTCCCTTCTTCTTTCTCTCATTCATACTCTATCTCATTCTCTCTCTTTTCTCTCTCGTCCCTCACCCTCTCCCTCTCACGGTCTCCCTCTATCTCCCTCTTTCTTTCAAATTTTTCTTCAAAAATCATGCCCAAGCTTCGGTATTCAGTAGATTGGAAGCTCGGGAACTCGATTGAACAACCACAAACGCGATTTAAAGCTTTGATTTGAGGTTAGTTTTGAAATTTTTAAACTTTTCTAAATTTTTTAATTTTTCTTGCATTTTGAAATCTAAGCTTTTCCAACCTTAGAAAAACCTTTAATCTAGGTTAGATGAACTTAGAACAACTAGAATCTAAGCCTTGTTTAATCAAAAACGGATTTGAATCAAGATTTTTTATTTTTCTCTAATTTTTCTCATTTTTGGATTTATTTGAAAATTTTGTTTAAAACTTATTTTAAAGCATTAAAAAGTGATTAACCATATTTTTCTATCAACTATGATTATTATTCATGCTTGAGAATTGAGAAAAACAGGTTGAAATAGAGATTTGGGCTCAGGAGGCCAAAATCCCATGCTTAGAAAATTCTAAAATTTTTTCAAATTGGCAAGCCAAGCTTCATGTTCAACAGGCTGAATTCAATGGGTTCGGTAGAACGGATTCATCCGTCTGGCAGGCCGACCAGCATGGTGGAATTTTGTAATATTTCATCGGTTTTCATCGTTTTGAAACCCGAATGAAATTTTGACTTTGTAAAATGATTTTATAAACTTAAATGGCACACTAGGACACCATGAGATGATTTAGTAACATAAGATATCTCAAGTTAGACACTGATAAACTAAGTTACTATACATTTAGGTTGTTCATGGATCTGCTGAGCTAACGTATAACGGACCAGGATTACAGTGTAGGACACCGGCACGAGTATTGAGGTAGGACTTCTACCCCTCTTTCTTGGTAACCAAGTTTTAAAATGATTTTGGCCTAAAAGGGATTTTTATCAAAATGTTTTCAATAACTGATTGAAAGAGGATTTTTAATGAATGTCTTTATAAACAATAGATTGAGGTGGTTTTCATAATAAACCTCATAATGAATGTAAATGATTATATTTGGTAAAAAGAGATTTTAATAAATCATAAAAAGATATATATATATATATAATTATATTTAAGGGCATGATGCCATATCAAAGATCGGGTCATGTAGTGCGCGACCTTAGGGGCAGGTCTCGAAACCCAGCTGGGCCACTACGGTGGTGAAATATATATGGTTTGCCTAGGAAAAGAAAATGGTATTCTTTTTGGTCGACCAAATAACTATTTTGATAAGATAAACCTTTATTAAATTTTCATCTATTTATTTATTTATTCTAGTTCGTTTTCTATACGATTATTTAAATAATTAAATTTCTTTTGAAATTAAATGTTTTAAAAATATAGTCCTACTGAGCTCTTTCGTTCACATTTTATTTGTTTTAAAATCTTTCCCCTCTAGGTGGATATCAGCTTAAGATCGAAGAAGAATCTAAGAACAGGACTTTCGAGCAGTAGGTTATTTAAACTATAAAAATTAAGGCATATATAACTTTAACTTCCCTTTTCTTTGTTTTGGACTATGGTTGTGATTCAATATTGTCAGTACTATGTGTGTGTATAAATGTGGGTCAGTAAGACCCATCCTCGTTTTCTCCTTATTTCTTTATTCCCTTCTTATTGTCCACTTTGTTGTTTTTATTTGTTTAGTTATTATAATTGCCTGCTTTAAAAAGATTTTTAAATTATCACATTTTTATTAATAAATTTTAATTCTAAAACCTAAGTTTTAACTAAATTTTTATTTAATTAACTTAATTAAACGCCACGTCGCCTCCCGCATTCCGGGGCTTGACAGTCTGAGCACTTATTCATCCAAATGGTGGACGGACAACAAGAAAAGCAAAGATCAACTAGATCAGTGCTTTTTACATGGAAAATTAAAGTGTCGTTGGGGCATGTGAACTTTTTCATTTTTTCTAAAAGTGAAACTTCAGTCAAGTTAGAACATAATAGAAACAAATGTGTGAATTACGTACCCTACAATATATAAAGGGACATAAAAGTCAGGTCTTAATTCTTAATATTTCGGTTTTACAAATACAAATAAGGTGTTTAACAAACATTGTCACATGCAAGAGTTTTACACCGAAATAATTTTTTTTATTGTAGCATGTGAGAGCTTTACATTGTTTTTAACTAAAAACTTAGTTAGAACTAATTTTGTCAAACAGGTTTATCACACTCAAAGAGTAAAACATATTCCAAATATGATATCACAAAAAATACCTCAACATACCAAAAAATTACGAGCTCATATAAAATTCTTTTTGACAAAACTTTAAGAACAATCGATGGAGATATTTATAGGGTGTTTGGCTAGTGGTAGAATCATTAGTGGGAACCATTTTTATTGTAACATGTGAGAGCTTTATATTGTAGCAACTTTTTTCTTTTTATTGTAACATGTAAAAATTTTATACTGTTTATAATTAAATTTATGATATAAATCACCTTTACTCAAACACCTTTTTAATCAATTAATTAGAGCCAAATAAAGGAATTAGATATGTGACAACCCAAGCTGCAAAATGAAGAAATTATTACCCTATGCTTTTCTTTGCCAGGAGGAAGATGATGATGTTTCTGTGGGACCTCCAAACCAAGGCTTTTATGGATAGGGGCCGAAGTAATGGATTCACGTATCTACAGCTAAACGTCTCTTGTCACGAGTACTTTTTGTATACGGAAGAAAACCTTTTGAATTTGGAACACAATATCCCATCGGTACTATGGACCACATCATATATACATATACTTTTTTTTTTTTCCGTTTTCTTTTAACCTAATTTTGGACCAAAGTGTAATTAACCTTTTGTTTTTGCCCCATCGTGCAGATTAAGCAGAATACCAAAGAGTCAAAACCATCCTTTTGTCGAAGAGATGCATTCCATTTTATATTTTGTGGAGTATTCTTGTACCTAATCTTTTATTTATATATATATATATTTTGAAATAATCTCCTATTTTAAGCTCTAACGTGTTTTTATTAATGGTATATATGTTGACATATCACCGGTTGCTATTAGAATGTTCAAATTCAAACCAAAGAAAAGGGCGTTTGAAAAATGAGTTTGGACTAAAAAATCTTGATTGAAACTCCTTTTGTTATAATGTTTTTGCTACAGTATAAACTCAAACATTTTTTTTATTCAAACTCATTTTCTAAATGTGACCTATAAATATCTGTATATGTGGTGGCGGAGCCACTTATAGTGCCCCATTCAAATTTTACAGTATTGAATTTTTGTCCATAAATTTTTAAAAAATCTTAGTTATTTGTTTTACATGAAAAATTGTATTTGTGTCCACAATAAGAAATTAAACTATATCATCGTGCTCCTATTTTCTTAATAAAAAATATGATTTGCATCCCACTTGTTAATTAAAACATATAATTATGTCTGTATGTAAAAAAAAATTATCAGTAATTTTTTACTTAGTGTCTACAATGACAAAAACTTTTGACCCCACCACTTAATATATGTATGTCATATATACAAACATAATATAATGTATTTTGTTTATGACTTGATTTTAAGTTTCCTTATATTTGAGTGTTCGAACTTTGTAGGATATTTTTTTTACTGTTTAGTAGCATTTTATGCTTATTTTGTGGTTTGTAAGTTATTTGGATTTTTTTAATTTAGTTTTCCAATTTTACTTTAAAAAAGATTTAAAATAACTTCATCATATGAAAAATTAAAATTTGAAAAAAAAAATTTCGAAGCGTAACAAAAAGGCTCAAGTCCAAACCAACATGTACAATCTAATTCAAATCAACCTTTACTAGATAGATTGTACTAGATTACTATTCTAAAAACCAATCTTTAATTGAATTAGTTGGAATATGGCTACAAGTTATTGGTTATGAATATACCTCGTAAGTATTTAAACGATTTTTTTTAAAGTATTAAAATATACCTTTATTGAAAATGTAACTATTACAAACAAATCCATATAACGATAATAAAGGTTTTTTTTTTTTTTTTCAACATGATTGTGGTAAATGTAGGCAGTGATTGAAAACACTGGATAGAAGGCAACATCTTAATATAACTATACAAGGATTTTTTGTTATTATTCGATTTTTTTTTTTCAAAGGCTAACTATAATGAGGTACCTTGAACCCGTGGGATGTAGATTGAGTTTGAGATTCCAAACTATGTTCTTGGTGTAATTCCCAAGTGGTTTGTTTAATGTATTTAGAAAATTAGTTTAATACAATTAGTCCAATTAATTTCTTAGCTAATTAAAGGTCACTATCATGCTTGCTTTTACTATCGCATTTTTAAAAAAGACCAGGTAAAGAAAAAAAATTACACAACAACAACAATATTCATTGAACGAAAATCTCGAAGTACAAAGGAAGAAACAAGACTCAGTTTGGTTCTGTGCTTTGTTTTATTGATTTTTTTCTTATTTTATGTTTGCTTGTATTGCTTGCCTTGGTTGTATTGTACTTGTAGGTCATAATTTTCACATATTTCTCATTTCTTTTTTTCCTTTTTATTCTAATTGGTGCCATTTCTTGTCTAATATATTTCGTAAACGTAATTAAAATGGTGCATACTAACGCAGTCTTCCCATGATAATGATTTTTGCGAAAACAAATATGTAACAGGGTAGACTTTAAACAAAGAAAAAGAATTTTATAATATTTTCTGTCAAATCTTTTTTTTTAAGTTGTTTTAGCCTGTTTGGTATAGTGGTTAGAATAATTAGTTAGAACTGTAAATACTTTAGTATGTGAAAATTTTACATTATAACAACTTTTTTTTTAATAGTATGTGAAAGTTTTACCGTCTACGCTATGCGCAGAAACTAAGTGGTTCTAACCTTTTCACTTAAAAGCAATGTAGACTGAGAAAAAGGAGTTTTGAAATTGTTGCATTAATATTTTTCATATTAAAAAATATTTCATTAATATTCCTCCAAGAACAAGTCTTCCATTAAGATGGATTTCATGTTAAATGAATATTGCATGAACATTTTCTATAATAAGAAATATTTCACTAATTCATTCCAGAAACAAATTCTTCATTAAGATGGAAAAAATATATACGTTAAATAATTGCAAGAACATTTTTCATGTTAAAAAATATTTCATTGATTCCTTCAAAAAAATATTCCATTAAGGTGAAAAAATGCCTGTTAGATATGCTCAAAATAATATCCTTTCATTTATCATAAACATAATAATCCAAAATGTTGGGCATGCTTGTTAATGACCAAGATATAGAGAATTTCCAGTTCTGCTATAAAACATTGAATAATATAACGTGACCAAAGACGATCTACGAACGTTTCTTTTTCAGGGAAATGTTTTACTCAAATTACTATTACATCCTTTATATATACCTGGCACGTAATCATAATGGTAATTTCACATTTGACTTCATTATAAAATGTAATGTCAAATCCCCAATTCCAATTCTTTTGAAAATATATGTATTTTCATTTATGACCTCCATTATTTTGGGTTAACCAAATATTAAATGTTGTATTTTCAGCTATATAATTTTTATAAATTTTGAATTCATAAACAATTTTCTGGTCAATGATTAATATTAACCACAAAAAATCTAAAGGATCTTAAAGAAATAAATAAGAAGAATAAGAAAAAAAATTAAAAATTAAAGAAATATAAAGGATATTTAGGTCTTTTCATACATTGTCAAAATCAATTTTTGACTAAAAAAGGTAAGTATTTAGATGAGTTTAAAATGTTTATCCATAAATTTGATAAAGTATGAAATATAAGGTATGGTTTTTTTTTTTTTACACCTTCAAAATTCAAGGCATAAAAATGAAAAAAAAAACCTTTTAAAAAATTGCAAACTAATAGTTTGAATTATTTTTGGCTCAAAACATTATACCTGTTGAGTGTTAACTTACACTATGGTAGCTTTTTGCTTTATATTATTGTAGCACTCAGAAATTAATTAAGTAAGATTAGTGTATAAAGTGATGAATTAGTATGCTTTAATGTAATTTGAACTTAATTTAATCATTTTGTGATATTTTTAAAATTATCTTACTTTTAGTTATTTTTAGTTGTTATCTCAGAAATTAATTAAGTAAGATTAGTGTATAAAGTGATGAATTAGTATGCTTTAATGTAATTTGAGCTTAATTTAATCATTTTGTGGTATTTTTAAAATTATCTTACTTTTAGTTATTTTTAGTTGTTATTTTGAATTTTGAAACAAAACAATCTGTCAAATGCCTGATATGTCCCTTGTTGAAAACTATGTGTAGGACATGGTTTTACAGTTAAGAAACCACCCTCATCCTCTTCTATTTATTTCCCTCTCTCACTCTCTCCTTCCCTCACTCTCACTCCCTCTCTCAGATTCTCCCTCTCTCTCGTTATTCCCTCTCTCCCCTCTCCCAATTTTGTTCCAAAAATTTGAGCAAGAGCTTCGATTCTCAGCTGGATTGGAAGCTTGGGAACACCTTTGAGTCACCGCAAACTTGATTCAAAGCTTAAATTTAAGGTTAGTTTACTTTTTTCAAAATTACAAATTTTGCCTCAAATTCTTCAATTCTTCATATATGTTGAAATCTAAGTTTTTTGAGCTTAAGAAACCTTCAATCTAGGCTTATAGAACTCAAACTATCATGAACCTAGGCTCGATTGGACAAAATTTAGCTAAATCAAGTTTTTTCTTTTTTTTCTCATTTTTGGATTTATTTAAAAATTTTTATATAAAACTTGTTTAAAAGTGTTCTCGTATGTTTTTCTATCATTTATGAACATTATAAATGCTCTAAGAACTGAAAAACACGTTAGAAATGTGATTTTGAGCTCAAGAAAGCCGAGATTCGAAGTCTCAAATCTCCCAAATTTTGCTAGTTCGGTAGGCCAATCATGAGCATCAACAGGCCGAACCTAGAATAGTTTTGTAGGCTAGTTTTGTACAACTGGTAGGCCGAACTATGGAGTTCGATAGAACGGACCAGGAAGTTCGGTAGGCCGATCGAGCTTTGTGAAATTTGTTGTTTTTCACCCATCTTCCCTGTATGTGTGTACATATATAATTCCACGTAGACGTACGTAAAAACTTTGAAATACATCATCTTTTAATTAATGCCAACGACTCTCAGCTGCTGACATTGATAATGACAGTTCACTTAACATTAATATTTTTAATTATTTATTTTTATGTATATCTTTATTTCCAGCTTGACAAGAGATGCTTGTGGTCGGACCTCGGTACAAGCGGGCGACTGACATGGAATTTTGGGCATTATCTTATATATATGCAATTTAACACAAACTAAATAACAAATACAATGGAAAATGGGAAGCAAAGCTTATTTTACAAACCCTTACATGCATTGTAATTAACATTTTAATTTTCAATGTAAAATGTTTTTAAGTTTTTAAGGGTTTTTAAAAACATTAAAGGAAATATTTTTTTTGTTCAATGTAATAACTTTTATAAAAATTTCAGCTATTATGAGACCATAAGATGATTAAAAGTTTGTGGATGTAATTTGTTAAAATTAAAGATTCAGGGTTTAAAATGACATAATATTCATAATTATTTGGAGACTAATTTGTACCAATAATTCAAAAACTACAAAAGAAGGAAAATATATATAGGAGTACATAGTAGCTTTTTTTTTTTTTTCTTAAGACTTATTTTTTTCCTCTTTAGTTCCTAATCGTTGTGATTAAGATATTATGATGCGGCGTTGTACATGCCATCATTTTAGTTATTAAAATAAAATCTACCATTATTAATAATATCTATAAAGATAGTTGACCAAACTTATTTAACAAGAGCCATGTGTTTGCATCTATTGCGTGACATGGGACACGCTTTGGAAATTATAATACATATGAAATTTTCAAAAGTTAGTACAAATGTAATGCATATATATTTCTTCCCTTTTTTTTTTTGGTTCAGAAGAGGCATATATATTTCCTTTTTATAAAGTTTTATGTAATATACGAACATTAGGTCATTTCCAAACGTATAGATATATATTAGCTCCAGCTAATTCGAAGCAGTCTAATTTTGACGAACAAGTTTTTTTTTTCATTTTTTTTTGTGAATTATTTGTCTACGTATACTGGTTATGTCATCAATTGGACCCACATGTATGGCTATTTTATCAAATTGGTTATGGCAACAACAAAGGACTTTGCCTATATTTGGTAGGAAGATGGAAAGATCTAAACAAGTGGGTGAAACCAAATTTTATAACTTTACAAGTGGCCAATGCAAATGTAATTAGGGTTCAATTGATTCGGGGTTTCACTTGTTATTTTAAGCTGAAAATATTGAGCCTATATGGTTTAAATTGTAACCCGAACAGACGTCTAGAAAAGGATAAGTTCTAAAAAATAGTTTTGGATAGGTTTATAAACATCTTAAGTAATTGTCATTCAAACGTTAATTTGAATCACGCTCATAAATTTAGATGCGCATGAACTAAGAACCAAACCAAATACACCTTGATGTACACAAATTTGCATCACTGCTAATAGTATGTGATAATATTTGTTCTTACGTGGAAGGAAAACGATTGAAAATTAAAGATTGAAGGTAAAAAAACAAAAGAAGATGACGAAGAAGAAGAATCAGCACAAGAAAAAATTGGAATCTAATAAATATATTTTCCAACGAGAACATTAAAACGATGGCCCAACTGCGTTTATTGTGTCCCGCACAATTAATGTTGATTTATATGTGTTCCTATTTTCTTTTATTTTTTTTTGAAGGAACGTGTTCCTACTTTCACGTGCATGTGTCTACACACACACACACACACACATATATATATATATATATATTGTCGTTTCTAGATGATTTACACATACTTCCCAAAAAAATGCAATTTTTTTTTTTTAATTTGGGGAGCAAAATGTAATATCATTATCAAGTTTTTAGAGAGCTAAAAAAACTCAAAACAAAATTGTGATTATTCTTCATCAATCATATTCTAATCAGTGGTTACGTGTTGTCAATTGACAAAGACATTTTCAAGGTGAAGTTGATAAGTTATTATGTTGGACTTCTAAGGGATAATTGTCAAGCACGTGACATTTGCGTGGCAAATGATTTACCTTGAGACCTCTTAAGTAACCGGCTTCACTTTTTTTTTTTTTTTGAATGGTGGCTTCACTTGCAATATTAATATTATTGTGGTGTGATTGAATTATTGTATATAAAATTCTAACGTCAACATTAAAAAAAAAAAATCCTCTCAACGTCAGAAAAGCAATAAGCAAGCAGTATTAATGTCTTTTTAGTAATCTAATGGTATACACGATTATATTGTATTCTAATGACCATATAAAAATGATACATGTTGAAATGAAGAATATTGAATTGTATTGGTGCTGCTAAACATCACAATTTTTTTCCCTCTTTAACCAAACATATAATGGAATTTATTCATTTCTGAAGCTTTATAATTATTGATGAATTTAGCTTGAAAAATTTAATTTTATGCATTTTTTAACATAAAGCCTTTTTCTTGGTTGGTTACATGTTTATTTATGAATTCTAAAAAGAGAATTTATAAACTTAAGAGTTAAAATCAGTTGTGGACTTACTTTTTGGTTCGTATATTTAAATAGAAAGTTTAAGTAAAAATTTAAATGTTTATGAAAGAAAACACTTTAATAAAATAAAAAAAATTGCAATTGAATAGAGTCCGGGAGACACTTTTGGTACTAAATTTAATGTACATTTAAAATTTGAAAATACACTCTTCAAAATATCCAAAATACATGTTAGTATTTTTATAAACTTTAACCTGTCTAAAAACTTAAAGTGTGTTTGATAATAGTTCCCAACATACGGTTTCCATCACAAACTCAGCTATAAACATTGTAAAGCTCTCACATGCTACAATAACAATAAAAAAAATTACTACAGTGTAAAGCTCTCACATGTTATAATAAAAATAGTTTTCATTATTGATTCTTACCGTCCTTTCAAACACCATTTTAGTTTAAATTAAGTTTATTGTAAATTTTTCTTTCAAAAATTAATAAGTTGCTATAATGCTTTCGGTTCAAAACGTGATATAGAAGCAGTGTGCAATTACAAATCTCTCCCGCTGTGCTTTCTCTTCCCCGCTATAATTCTATTTATACTTGAAACGGCTCCGAAACCTCTATTATAATTATCACTTCCCCGTGCTCTGCGTCTTAGAGAGAGAAACAAGAGAGAGAAAACTGCTCTTTTCTCTTTCTCTCTCTTTCTCTTCTTCACCAAAAAAAAAAAGCAAAAACAAAACAAATATACATGTAATGTACTTTTGGAAAATTTTAATTTTTCTTTTTTCCATTTTACTCTCTGATTTGATATTTCTTTTCACGGACAGCCAACTTTCTCCAGTTCTTTTCATATTAAATTCACTTTCTCGGAGAAAATAAGGACATAAAGCATTTTTTCTCTTTTTTTTTTCAACTTTTTCTCGGGAAAATTTCAGCTGTTGTTGTTTCAGAGCTTCCTCAGCTTCGAGCTCTGATTCTTCCTTCCTCTCGCAATCTTCCACGCTGGTTTTCGGATTTGATTGGCGGTTGTTTTATTTGTTTTGTCAATCTGAATTTTTAGCTTTGCGTTAATACCGAGGAAATTGATTGTTGTGATTGGAAAAGTGAAATCGGATTCGGAAATATGGATGTGACCGGAGGTAGAAGCCGAGGTCGGAGATCGACGTCGATGGTCATGTTGAACATTCTGTTAGCTTTCGTCTTCGTCTCGGCGGAGAGAGGCCTCAAATCGGAAATTTCCAGGCGCAATGGAACGGAAGGATCTGAATCCAGTTTCCTTCACAAAGCTGTAAATTTCTTGTGGCAATCCGATGCATCTGGTTATCAACACGTTTGGCCGGTAGATATCAAATTAGCTCTTTTTCCTTCTCATTTTCGTATTTTATTTTTGCTGTTTACGATTTTGCTCTTTTTTTTTGGCTCGAATTTTTTTTTTTTATATGGTGGCGAAAAAATTTTCAGAACTTAGATTTAATTATTGTCGCTTGCTTTGGGTTGGGAGTGGTTGGCGTTTGGTTATGCAAGAAATATTTGTTTTGTCATTTTTTTTTTTTTTTTGCTTGGGGGTTATGTAATTATTAATTATGTTTGAATTGTGAATCCTATCGGATGGAACTGGGATCACAAGAGCTTTTTGAAGCATATTGTGTTTCTTTAGCCAACAAAGTATCAAAAGAGAAGCTAGATAGTGGATTCTCACTTTATGGGCTTATAATTATAATAATATTGAAACACATGGATTACGGTAAATTTTTCCTTACAGGACATGAAGTTTGGGTGGCAAATTGTTCTGGGCACTATAATTGGATTCTTTGGAGCAGCATTTGGGAGTGTTGGTGGTGTCGGCGGTGGTGGGATTTTTGTCCCTATGCTTAGCCTGATTATTGGCTTTGATGCAAAGTCGGCGACAGCAATATCGAAATGTAAGAAAATAAAAATTTCCTTGGATGTTAATTGTCTGTAGAAAGTTGGGGCTTGGGCCGTTTAAAAAATGACTCGTCTGACTCAATGGAATCTCCGATCGTGTTGACTTTTGGGATGGGAATATCGAATTGTAAGAAAATAAAAATTTCCTTGGATGGTAATTGTCTGTAGAAAGTTGGGGCCTGGGCCGTTAAAAAAATGACTCGTCTGATTCAATGGAATCTCCGATCGTGTTGACTTTCGGGATGGGAAAGTTATATGAATATAGAGCAGCCGAATCAATCATTTTTAGGGAACCCGAAGGATATCTTAAATACTGTTTGAATTGACTCTTAAGAATTAAGATTTTTTTTTAATAGCGAATTTAGAGTTTTTGAACCCCTTTTTTTTATATTTTTTTTTAAGATGAAAAGTTTGTCTATGCACTTTTGAATTTTGGGCTGGCAAGATTGAGTTCCAGTTCCGATTAAATTGTTATCTGGGGAGACTTGTGTTGGTGCTTCTTAGATAAATGTATTCGTTAATTGTTCTTTGGAAAACTTACAAGGTCATGCAATCTGATTTTTTTGTCAGGTATGATAATGGGTGCAGCTGTTTCAACTGTTTACTACAACCTTAAGCTAAGACATCCCACGCTTGATATGCCCATTATTGACTATGATTTGGCCTTGCTAATACAACCAATGCTCATGCTGGGAATTAGTATTGGAGTCGCATTCAATGTGATTTTTGCCGATTGGATGGTTACTATTTTGCTTATTGTTTTATTTATAGGTGAGCACTGAAATGACTTGATGTTTCCCTTGTAAGGCCTTTTGCAATGGTAAGTAGTAACCAAATTCACTGATTGAGTTGATTTGCAGGCACATCGACGAAGGCATTTTTCAAGGGCGTTGAAACATGGAAAAAGGAAACCACTATGAAGAAGGTAGTAAAATAAAAAGTGTATGTCCTTTTGTTTCTCGTGCAGGAAATGAATTCAATTTTCCCATTTTTTTCTCTCTGTTAAAACACATATTTTCCAATTTTGCTAACCTTTTGATTCAAATTGTAGGAGGCCGCCAAGCGTTTGGAATCAGATGGTGGGTTGACTTGCAGTTACTTTAGTCTTATTATCAAGAGATCACCGGGTGTATTCCTTTCTCATGGTAGTTATTGACATGAGCCCATATAATTATCTTGTCAATCAGGAATTAATGTTGGCAATGCTGAATATAAGCCTCTTCCTGCTGGCCCAAGCAGTGACACAGAGGAAGACGACAAGGAACCCGAGGTAAGTGCTAGAATACTATTTCGGAAAAATATATCCCACTCAGAATAGTGATGGCTAAATCGATCAAAACATTTCAGGTCACAATTCTTGAGAATGTGTGCTGGAGAGAGTTTGGACTTTTAGTTTTTGTCTGGGTTGCATTCCTTGCGCTGCAAATTGCTAAGGTCATACTGCCCTACTGTTTCTTCAAAGGTGCAATTTTGATTGATGTGTAATACAACGTGAAGCTAACACGTAATAACCGTACCATGTTGCCTACAGAATTATACATCTACTTGCTCTACAGTATACTGGATATTGAATTTGATGCAGGTATTTCAATTAACTGATCGTGCTTATGTCTGTGTTTTGCGTTACATTTGTAAGGAACCATACCTAAACACCATCTGGAGCGAATTGCTCGCTGCTTACCAAAAGGCTTTTGAATCTCAGTGAAATAAAAAATGTTCTTTTCATGTTCTACAGATCCCAGTTTCTGTTGGAGTAACATTGTATGAGGCAATTAGTTTGTACAAGGGACGGAGAGTGATTGCATCGCAGGGAGAGGATGGAACGAGATTCAAAGTGCACCAGCTGGCTCTTTATTGTGCTTGTGGTGTTCTTGCAGGAATAGTTGGCGGCTTACTTGGACTTGGTGGAGGGTTCATTATGGGCCCACTGTTTCTGGAGCTGGGAGTGCCCCCACAGGTGAGTGGTTGAGAAAATGAGGGGAGTCTGTTTCACTATACATAGCACCGAACATTGTTTGTCTGAAAACAGTATACTCACTAATGACTATTGGGCCGGTTTGACACATGCTTGTATTTTTAGTCAGTAGAAAGTAGAAAAGGAGAAGCAAAAACTGTAGTGATTGAAACTATATTTTTAAAAGAGCTTTTATGAGTAAAGAAAGTTTCAATTATTTTTGAAAGTTATAAAAATGTTATTTTTAAGCTTATAACGTATTATTGATACTCTGGTACAAGTTTTAAGTCTATTTCAGAAGTGCTTTTTTGAGAGGCTATAATTTATGGCTTTGACAGGAAGCACCTCTTGAGAGCAAAAACTCTTCTGACAGTTCATTAAAACAATTCTAGAAGCAGCTTTTAAACTCAAGAAGCCAAAAGCAGCTTTTAGTAAGCTCTCTCAAAATATATACAAACTATAAACATGGTTTGGGGCTTGGTGTGATGGAGATATTTTAACATGTTGCATATTTAGAACAAGTGGATAAGATGTTTATCAAGAAATGTCAAAGCAGTGTTTCTGTTTAAGATCTCACGTTAAAGGAGTTTATGGTTTGACATGACCTATATTACAAGGGCAAAACATTACGTTGCTCCATAGTTAATTATACAAGAATTACGCCCGTGAATGCATTGGTCCTTAACTTGGATGATTTCTGCGCAGGTCTCAAGTGCCACAGCGACTTTTGCAATGATGTTCTCCTCGTCTATGTCTGTAGTAGAGTACTATCTTCTGAAACGTTTTCCAGTTCCTTACGGTTAGTCCCCTGTTTTGTACCAATCTCTGTTTGTCGTTTCTAAAGTTATTGTATTGAGGTACTTTGGCTAATGTGAGATCTGGTTTATTTAATTTCTATATGCTGATAAGTTTCATAATTTAATTGCAGCCGTTTACTTTGTTGTTGTTGCTTCTGTTGCGGCCTTCATAGGACAGCATATCGTCCGAAGGCTAATTATTTTATTCGGACGGGCATCCTTGATCATCTTCATTCTAGCTTCTACGATATTTGTCAGTGCAATCTCACTAGGTGAGCATATAAAAAGCGTATTATCATGTTTGATGAAATGCTCACACATGACACGTTCATTGAGTTAAGTCCTTGAATCCTAATTGACTTTTGCTTCTCTTTGTTAGGCGGGGTGGGCATATCGAACATGATTGGCAAGATTGAACGGCATGAATACATGGGCTTTGAAAACCTATGCAAGTACGAAGCCTAGCGATTTCGTTTAGCTTCTAAATTCCCTCAAGATTTGTTGAAGCACCTCCCCAAAGAATGCAAATGCACCTTATGCTTTTCATTCTGAGTCAACATGCTCCATTTTTTTCCCAGTTATTCTTGTCTCTTAGATTTGAAATTTTGGGTGTAACAACGTTGCCTAGATTACAGATGAGAAGATTTGCAATCTCTCAACAATTTCAAACTGTCTTTCACGCCATTTTTCAAGTTTTCTTTTGCAATCTTATCAGCAGCAACCAGACATTACTGTGAGTTCATAAGACAAGACCTTTATGTATTTGAACTATTTAGGTCATTAACTGAGAACAACATTAACCATGGCTTGCTGTCGTATCGCCTTTGAACACGCTGACACATCATGATTGGTGTCGTTTCTTTGTCATCGCACATTTTGGTTTGAAAATTTTCGATAAAATGAACTGACATGCCAAAGGGCAGTTCCTCGGTGATCCATCATCAGATTATGTGATATTGGGGTCACAAAAGCTCGCAACATCACCACCGTAACGCTTGTGCATGAGAAATTTCGAGGAACGTTAAAAAATAAAAAATAAAAATAAAAGTAAAGCCTCACCGTTGGATTTATGGTACGGGTATCGGAGTTTAAGATTTGTGCCATCATATATCTCATTATTGCCACCATAGCTCCATCATACCATTGAACAAGGTGGGACTGCTAGTAGTAATCAACCAAAGGAAAACAAAACACGTCCAATATTAAAACGACTAGGAGAAAAAACATGGCAAGGGATAATAGCGGGTAACTACTTCTCCGGACATGATTAAATGGGGCTGACATGTTAAGAATTGTCCGCATTATGCATAACTACGTGTGTAATGAGACGAAGTATGTCATTACAATCCCACCAAGAAGTAATAATGATTGAGTTGGTCATCTTGGATTAAAAAATTGTCTCAAGAGCTTATCCCATTAGCTACTAAATGGTGACTGTTTTATCGCTTGAATTGGTGGTGATCGTTGTCAGACATAGACGTTCTGATTTAAGAAACTCGCTAGATAATTGGTTTTGGATTTGATTTGCATTTTAGGCGTGTAGTCCAGGGCGTGCCACTTGTTGGATTTTGGGCGCTGAGCTTTATTACTGGCTGTTGTCTTTGTCGTCCTGCTTCTGATCTGAGGGCCCAATTGATAAAAAATCCCAACCCAAAATTACAAAATAAAAGATAACGACGTAAAATTGTCGGTAGGAAAAAAAAACAAAGAAACCAAGTAAGGTAACGTGATTCACGTGTCTACCTACAAGTTACAGCAAATGATATGAACATGCACGTTTTGATTCACTTACTACGGCGGTGACGAACAAGGACGACTTTTTTTTTTTTTTTTTTTGAGAGTCAAGGACGACCTCCTTGATGTTGAGGGGTGTGTGTTTCTTTAAACGCCACCGGCCCCTCAACCCCCAACCCCCACAAAAAAACAAAAAAAAAAAAAAATTAAAGTAACATATTATGCACTTTGCTTTGAGATGAAAAAATTAAAATTGCAGCGAATGGGATTTTAGTAGAAACATACAAAAGAAAATAGTGACGACAAGGTCAGATGGTTCATGGAGAGCATTTATTCTAAAATGACTTTATTGAATTTATTCTAAAATTGGAGATTTTTGAATTTTTATTCTAAAATATGACTTTTTTGTACCAAAAATTTATGTTATTAATTTTTATTCCCACAATTTATGATATTTATTTTTATACTCCTTTAAAAATGTTATGTTCTCCGTTCATTCTAGCTCTAGTGCCAAGATTAGATGAGAGGAGGTTGTGAGCATATGGACCTCCAGCTCGGCTAGGGTTTGTAAGCCTCGTCAGTGTGCCATCACAGTACCAAAATAACAAATGGATATTTAACTTATGAGTAATATTTTAGCCATTGTCTTTTTTAAGTATGTTCAGGTTCATTTTTTAAGATTGGCAATTAAAGAGAATCTAGTAAAGAAAACAAAGAAGAGAAGAAGAAGAAGAAGAAGAAGAAGAAGACGACGATAAAAAATAGCAGGTGGTCGCAATTAAAACACTCTTTCTAATATCGGTTGAAGTTAGAGTAGGTGGTCGCTAGACAATTAACATTTTCTACCAGTTAGGTGACAATGTTGGTGGTACAATAACGCTACCTCATGTTAGGTTGGCAGTTCATTGCCAAAGATAAACATTAGTAAAAATAAAGATTGGAAAAGAGAAGAGAAAAATCAAGAAACAAAAGAAATACATATATCATCCATACATATAGTTATATGTTTATGTAGTTATATCAAATATAATATATATATATATATACATACCACATATATCAAGATTTTTTTTTTTTTATTATTACCCAGTTATTTTTATGAACAGTTGGACCATATGTTTAGAAACTTTGAGAGTATTTGGAAACCAATATGAAGTTTGAATTTAATACTTTAACATATGAGAACTTTACATTATAGTAAACTTTTGTTTTTCATTATAGTATGTGAGAGCTTTATATTGCCACATTTAGAACTTATTAGTTCTAACTAAGAACAAAGGCTCAGTTTCTAATCCAAGTGAATAAGGTTTTTTTATTCTGTTTAGAAGACCAAGAAACAAAGATGCTCTATGAACAATACCAATTAATGGGAAGTGAATGATAGTATACAGTGGCCTTGTTTTGTTTGCTTTTTTTTTTTTTTTTTAACGCACTTGACCCTATTTTAAGACCTTGGTGGGGTTTGCAAAAGAACTGTAGCTATAAGAGCCACGTCACTAGTATAAGGCCTATCCAAAGTAATTAATGAAAATATCCATAATATTGCCGATATTTTTATGAAAATATTCATATTTTAAAATCTTGACATTGATATCAAGACGAAGGATTTTTCTCCCAAGATGTATGTAAAAAATATCTACAATATCCACAAATATCCGTAATGTTAGTGAAAATCTAAAGTTTTCCAAAAATTTCTACAAATTATCTAAAAAAGTTGGAAAATTTTTCTTTTTTGTACATAAATTAATTTTGTAGGACTTTTTAAAATTATTTTTTAATAAATTGCGATGTTATATCTAATTTTCTTTGATATACTTATGTATCCTCTAACACAAATTACTGTTGAAATGTTATTACAACTCTATGAAAACTACGCATCAAGTTGGATAAATCAATACTATCAAATTTATGGGTTAATAGTAGGAAAAGATTAAGAAACATACATGTAGCACATCAACAATTACTTCTAGAACTATTCAAGGTTAATATCCTAATAGAGGCACTATTTAGATGAAAATCGAAACCTATATAATGCTCTCCAACCATTTAGAAACTTCTTTTAGTATTAAAGACACTTGAAGTTTGTCTGTACTTTATTATGTTTGTTGGTGGCATGTACTCTATTATATTATTTTACCTTTTTTGTAATGAGTATACAAAATAATATTAAAATTAAGGCTGTTCATAAAATCTGTGAATCAGTAAAATCCGCCCAATCTACTCCAATCCAAAGGTTTTGGATTGGATTGATAAGAGTTTTGGATTGATTTCAGATTGTAAAAGTCCTAATCCAAAGATTTTGGATCAGATTACGGATTGAGGAATCGTCCGATCCGTCAATCCAAAACCCTATATTTATATTTATGTATTTTATAATTTTGATGATATATTTTTTTAATAAAACTTTTCCTTTTATCTATAAAAAATTTCCAATGTTTTTTTACTAATTAATTATTATCAGGTTATGTTTAAAAAGCCCAACCCAAGATAGAAATAGGAAACCCTAAGAGAAGTTATTGAAATTTAAATACTTTAAAGTTTTAATTGTTGTTGATGAATAAATGATATTTATTTTGAGTTTTTTTAAAGAAGACTTGATTTTAAGTTTTTTTTAAAACTAATTTGTCTTAATGATTGATTGTAACAAATTTAACTTTATTAAACTATTTTATATTATGGATTGTTTATTTTAATATTTGATGTTGAAAAAATTGGCCTTTAATATTCATATTTTAAAAGGTCATAACTTAATCCTCGAATTCATAAATCCAATCCGATGGTTTTGGATCATATTACAGATTAGGATTTTTGTAATCCGAAGGTTTTGAATTATATTGTAGATTGACCTTAAATTCGTAAAATCCAATTTGTGAACACCCTTAATTAAAATTATAATCGATATATTTATAATGATGGTATCTTTTCATGGTAAGCAATATAACTCTCATATTAGACCGAAATTGTATTATTTATGTTGTTAACTTAGTTCAAATTAAGTAATATTTATTATTTTAACATTGTGCAAAGTTTTAAGCAAAAATTACAAGTAGTTTTCATGATATCCATTTTTTTGGAATTTTTGTCGACATCAATGATATCTACGACATTATCTGTAAATCAAACCCCTTGACAACCTTGGCTACATCACCATTTTTGTCCATGTCCTAAGCAAATTACTATATTATCTTTATTATGCACCAATTGTTTAGCCACAACAAATAAATCATCTACGTTTGTTTGGAAATATAAAAACAAAAGGAAAACAAAAAGAAAAACAAATGATATAGTGATATGCCCTAAATCTGGTGCAACTGTCCAATCTCCAAGACTAATTCAATACACAAGCTTTGTAAGGAGTATCGGATCATGGAGACATCTCTGCTCCAACGGCAAAAGATTCATCAAAAACTTCTACAGTGTTTGAACTAATTTTAGTTAAAAACATAATAGCATGTAAGAGCTTTACATTGTATCTTATTTTTTTCTTGACACTATAACACATGGAAGCTATACATGTAGTAAACAAAAGTTTAATTTGAACTAAAGATACCAAACACACTATTCATCCTCAATGAAGGTCATTTCAGTATGTTGGAGTCTTGCGAGTTGTCAAATGCCTAAGCAATATTTTAAGGAGACCACATGGAAGAAAAGAAAGACTTAGAATAGAACAAAGAGGGAGAAGATACATAATTTAGTTACCCATCAATTTTTTACTCATTCGTTTCGCTTTATCAGTATTAATTATTAATCTGATGTGTGTAATTTTATTGAGATGTTAAAACTTTAATAAAATAACTAAAGGACTAGAAGATCTGGACCCATATGTAAGAGCACTCCTAAGTCTCAACTTTAGAATAGACTGAATTTTTTAAGGGCATGGATCCAAAGAAAAGCGACACAACGAGAATTTTTAAACAATGATTACAAACAATGACATGTAAACCATGAAAACTTTGTTTGAAGGACTATATAGATTGAACAACTAAAGGTTGAGGGGAAAAAAACCTAAGAAAATATGAGAACTTAATAATACGAAGGAATATGAAGCGTGGGAAAAAGTGGTGCCAAGATTTCTGCTTGTGGGGGTGTATATAGGCACTGCATTGGCAGTAGAAAGCTTCACCATAAGAAGCTTTACAATTTTTTTTTTTGAAACTTTAAGAAATCTCTAAGGGCATTTTAATTGCATTTTACAGCAAACAGGAAGTGGAAATATCTTTCATTTGGTCCCTTTAAATATTTGAAATTTTACAACTCATTTAGAGAACTTTTAGTAACATCGTTCCAATTCTATAGTTATAACTACTATAATAAAAAGCTCTTATATGCTATAGTGTAGAACAAAAATAGGCTATAGTATAAAACTTTCATATATCATAGTAAATTGATTTCAACTTTTAGTTCTAGCTATATCGCTAAACATACTTGGTCCCATCAAATGTGTTTTTCTACGTATGTATGCTTTCATACTTTGTTTCTTATAGGAATTCTATATAGAAATACGTGTGAAATAAGGGTCATTCTTTCATCGGTATTAGTGGGGGTGGTCTTTTTGTCCCAATACTCATCCTAATAATTGGGTTAAATCCCAAATCTTCAATAGCTACGTCCAAATATAAGGCTAAATAATTCTCTAATTTACTTCTAACAACTAACAATACCTTCTTTTTTTTTTATATGGAAAGTTGCTTTTTTAATTAGGCTAAACAAGCCATAATCACTTGAAAAATACAATAGGGACATTGTCATAGCCCACACAATCAAGAGCAGACTTAAAAACTTGCACAGCAAGAGCATGAGCAACAAAATTACCTCCCGTAGCCACTAAGCAACATTTCCATTGATTAGTAGAAGAGAGAAGCTAAATTATATCACCAATTACAGCTCCTTCCTCAGTTCTAGTCAATCCCTAGTTTACGATTGCACTACCCAGATAGCATCCACTTCAGCAATCTGAATCGGAACTCCGGCTCTATTGGCCAGCAATAAACCTTCACGGAGAACATGCCATTCCACAACTATAATATGTCCAGCGCCCAAGCAAACGGACATATCAGTGTTAAGCTTCAACTCCCCTGTCTGAGGGCAATTCCATCTTAGAGATCTGCGAACAGTTTCCTCCCAAGGCTTCTCAACTAGCACTCCACAGCAGTTATAACCTTCCAAACATGACCAACTAAGTCCAGTCTCCATTGGGTTTCGCCATTTGCCATTATGAATCAGCATGTTTTTGTCCCACTATATTGCCCTAGCCACCATGCAAAAAATCTCCAAATTTGCAGCAGAAGCCTTTCCTACTCTAATTGACACAAAGTTCCTCAAAGAAGCAAGTGAATATTCTTCAGTTAAGGCCACAACGAGCATGAATCCTGACCTCGCAAGCAAACTTGCCGCCCCACAGCACATGCTAGGCAGTCTCGACCTCCTCCGAGCATCGTTTGCAAGTTTTTGGAACCTTAATGCCTCTCCGTCTGAGAGCATCATAACAAGGAAGAATATCATTCACAGCCCACCATATAAAGTTCTTAATCTTGTTTGGAATTTTAAGCGCCCATAATTTAATCCACCAATCTCTATCCCATCTATCACCAGATATACCTTCATAATCTCTAAGGTTCATTGCCAACCTGTAACCTGATCGAATCGTGTACAATCCTTTTGAATCAAAAAGCCAAACTTGCAAATCGTGGTGATGGCCTTACCCCAAAAGTATGTTGAAAGTAATCTCTTGGTCAATTGGTTGGAAGAGGTTTGGAACGAATTCCTTGTTCCACTGTTGATTCATTATTAGATCTTTGACCAACCGATCCTCAATATCCTCGTATGCTCCAGTAACGGGACAGAAGGTTCTGGGATAGGAATCTATGGATCGCTGAAGATGTTAATATTTTGGCCCGATCCTACTGGCCAACATAGACCTTTCCTGAAAAGCTCACGTCCCCGTGATAAACTTCGTCACGCAAAAGGAGGGATTTTTCCCTACTCCAGCTTCCATCACAAATGAGCTAGGGAAATACTTTGTTTTATAAGTTCTAGCCACAGGTGATTCAGGAAGTTAATTAAGTGCCAGACTTGTTTAGCTAGTAAATGAGATTTTGTAGCTCATGGCATAGAGTCTTAGGAATTTGAAACACGGTAAGCGTGTAGGTGGTTGTTGCTTGCACCACAAATTTAATGAGGATCCCGCGGCCTGCCATAGAATAGAATTTTGCCTTCCAAAGTTGAATCTTCGTTAGCATTTTATCCTTCTCTGAATTGAAAGAGGCATGCTACTTTTCTCCGACAAAGGAAGAGAGTCCTAAATACTTGTCACGACTAAGATTAGCATTGGCCAATCCTAGGCATACTTGTATCGCCACCATTGTCTCCTCTTGCACATTTGGGCTAAATGTGATCATAGGCTTATTAAAGTTAACGATTTGTCTTGAGGCCTTGGTATACATGTCCAAAACATTCACAATAGCCTGCCCATCATTCACAGTAGCTCTACTAAAAAGAATAGAATCATTGGCAAAAAGAAAACGCTAGGAGCCCAACAACCAACCGCAAGTCCTTTTATTTGGTTAGTGGACTTCACCTTCTAAAGAAGAGCCAACATCCCATCTGCACAAATAAGAAATAAATATGGGGAAATAGGGCATACCTATCTAACACCCCTCGATGGACTCACTATGCCTTGCAAACTTCCACCGCCATGAACAAAATATGAGTGGTCATATCACAATCCGTCACCGAGGTTCACAAACTGCTAACCAATCCCAAGCGTCCTCATCATTGCCTCAAGAAATGGCCACTCAATACAATCCTAGGCCTCACTCAAATCTATCTTGAGTCCTATTAGGACATCTCTACTGCTAACCTTGCACCGAAATAAGCTATGTGGATGTGGTTTATGACAGGTAATACATGAGTTTACGCTGAACAGGTTACTAGACCTATCAGTGTGCACACCCAGTCCAGTTGGACCATTACTGGCATTAGGCCCAGTCTAGCTTGAATGTTGGCAACTATTAGGGTATTTTGAAAAATTAATTATTTAACTAATTTTAAAATAATATTTATTCAAATTTAATTATTGGGATTTGGACAATTAATTATTTGTATTTGAATAATTAATTTATATCCTAATTGTATTTGAATAAAAGATAATTATTCATAATGATTCAAATTAAATAATTATCTTGAATAATTGAATTCTAATTTAGATAAAATTATTTCAATAAAAGTTATCTTGGAGGATGATAATTATAAAACCCTACACTGTGATTGGTTGATATTCAAATCTCCCTCTATTAGATATTGGCGTGTACACCAAGGAGTGCTTATTCTTGGGTTGCATGTAACACTAATGGACGAGAGAGAAAATTCTCCTCTTATCTTAATAGACTTCAAACTCCTCCAACCTTTTCTATAGACAGCGGCCCTGGTCTTCATTTATTCTCAAACTGCTATAGTGCAATTTTCAGAAAGTAGAGCTTTAATCACCCCTCTTTAGTATTCTTAGTTCGTCTAACACATAGTCCAGTTAGAAGGAGAGAAGTTGTGATGAAGTTCTACTGGGTTGTGTTCACACATACAACAGGCTTAAAGAAGAGTCATAGCATTGACAATCTGAGGGTTGAGCTTCCTAGTTCAGTCAGACGTGCTGCTTTCGATCATCAACAAGTGTGTTTTAATTAGAATTCTATTGGTTATTTATAGAAACATGAGTTAGATTCTAAGTGATTAATACAAATTTTTAAAATTCTATTACATCACTGAATCAAATTTTCCAATGAGACACGCTTGAGCCAAATTGCTCTATGGTCCAAACCAAAAAACTCAAGATTATGAACCACGTAGGTTGGGAACAACTCTTCATTACCTAGCATACGGTTAAGCCTCTCTTGAATGTTATCGTCGTTATCCTGACCATTATTCCCTGTGAGCTTAGGACCTCTAAACCCTAAATCAAGTAGCAGGCACTCCTCCACAACTTCACCAAAATGACTCATACTAGCGTAGAGGCGATCACTTCCACCTTCCTTTTTCTGATGAGAAAAATGTCTTGTTAAAGTCACCTGTGACAACCCATTGGAGATCATACAAACCCTTCACCCGTGAAAGGAGAGCCCAACTATGATGCCTTTTACAATAATTAGGATTACCATAAAACCCCATCAATCTCCATGACACCTTGTTAATGAGACAAACAATAGCATCTATGTGGCACCACGAAAAACTTCTTACATTTATATCAGTGTCTTTGTTCCACAGCAACATTAGGCCCTCACTTTGGCCTACACAAACCAAAAAGCATCCTTCAAAACCATGTTGTCTTTTAATACTATCCACCATCGCCAAGCACAATCTAGTTTCCATTAGAAAAACTAGATTTGGGGAAGTCTCCAAAATAAGAATCGGGAGATTATCGAATGCACAAGGTTTCCCCAAATTCTATACATTCCAAGTAATGCAACTCATGGCATCCGACAAGGTTTCTTTGCAATCTTCACTTATATTGCAAGGTTCAACTCCTCATCAAGCACCATCCTTTTCCAACTTCCAAGAACACCATCTTCATCATCCTTACTATTACACTATCTTTCTTATTATGGGATACTTTGGTATTTTTTTACCCTCCTTATGACCTCCTTTAATCTCCACACTCCCACCATTGGCTGAAAACTAAAAAGACTCACTCAAGGCTAGATAAGTACTCACCATTTGCACAGCTTCATTATCCTTGGCTAAAATTTCCCCATGTTTAGGTTATTACTTAGGCTTGATTCACCCTTAAGCAACAAAGTCTTATTGCATGGGCTTTTAGATTCATGCAAAAGAGTGGACGTAACCTCTTTAGCTTCCAAACAAAAATCAACGTTAGCAGGCCCCACTTTACTAATACCTCATCTTCCGCATGTGACCTATCATTTAAAATGTTCTTTTTATTCAAGCATTCCCCTTAATGTTATCCAATCCTAAGCCTGAATTATCTCTAATAAATCCCATAGGTGGCATAGTTGACTTACCAAAATTTGTAACTGCTTGATAGTTCAGCGGATTATGTCGAGATTTTGAACTAGATTATGCAAGACCGTTGAGATTCAACAGAGTTTACGCCTCCTCATCCTTCTCACCATCTGATCCTCCGCCGATGCCAGTTGCCTTTGACGAAATCTCTACTCATCGAACATCCTTCCAGCTCACCTCTCTAAGAAAACGACCTTAAGTTGATGAAGTCAGTCTGGCTTCCCAGCTTTTAACTAGTGTCATACCCCAAAAAAAAGAAAAAAAAAAGAAAGAAAGAAAATAAAAATAGACAAATTTGTCACCGCTGAAACCCCTTCCATTGGACAATCTATAAAGCCATGGCCAAAACGTCCATAACTATAGCAAAATATTTCTCATACTTCATGTCCACCACAACGGCTTTAAGACATCCAACCAGACTCATACATGAACAAACTCACCTATACACTCTTTTAGAGTCCTTTGAATTGTAATTGCCTCCTTAATAGTATCGCCAACACGCTCACTATAAGAAAAACTACATTTAACGACATATTATTTACGACATGTAGTTTTTAAATATCGTTAAAAAATACATACAACGACATCTCCAACAAAAATGTCGTTAATAACATTTGAAACAATAATTAACGACATCTATATAGGTGTCGTATTAAAGGTCTCCTTTTAACGACAATAGTTTAGTGTCGTTAAATTATTTAACGACAAGTAGGAGATATCGTTAAAGTTTTGGAGATTCTACGACATCCCTTATAGACGACATCTTGACCAATGTCGTCTATAAGAGGTGTCGTAGAATCTCCAAAGCTTTGACGACATCTCTTACTTGTTGTTAAATAATTTAATGACGCTAAACTATTGTCGTTAAAAGGAGACCTTTAATACGACATCTATATAGATATCGTTATTTATTGTTTCAAATGTCGTTAATAATATCTTCGTTGGAGATGTCGTTGTATGTACTTTTTAACGACATTCAAAAACTACATATCGTAAATAATATATCCTTAAATGTAGTTTTTCTTGTAGTGGCTCTTCGATCCGAGGCAATCTACCTTTGAGAGGGAGATTACATAGTAGCACCCAAAAATTAGTATGACAAAAATCCTCCCTATCAGCCATATCTCCATCCTCAATTTGTTCAAGGATAACTAATGCCAAATCAAAACTTCATGGCTCTAAATCCAAAACTTTATCCCTATTCTGACTATCCTTAAAGGAGAAAAAGAAGACATCGTAGGCCACTTCTTTGCTTTCCACCCATTGAACTCGCCAGATCTCTATCATCGTTGACTAAAACTACCTTTTATTGTGGGGTTTTTTAGGCAAAAGTTTTACTAAAAGGCCATTCTTCACATTCATTTGGCCTTCATCAACAATGTCATCCTCTATACCGACCATTTCATCTTCCTCTACTTCGATGGAAAGATTTTTCTATCGACCTGTAATTGTAGGAACAAAATTTACTAATGAAAACCATCATCAAATCTTAAGACTCGTGTTAATTCATCAAGAATTATAGCGGAAGCATACCTGAATCTATTAAAACGGTAGAATTGTTGGTTCTTGATCTTCTGAGTCAAGAATGTATTTGTGAGAGGAAGTTCTCTCTGTCTTCTTCCAATGACGGGATGCTAGAAAAATCACGTTACATTTTGACTCAGAGGCCACAACCATTTATAATGTTTTTAACTTTTTCTTATTTCTATTTTGGCCCATCATAAAAATAGAAATTATACTTTAGGTCTCTACACATAATTTTGTACCCACACTTTATGAAATGCTTTAAAACCCAAAACTTTACACTTTATTAGATCACTTTAATTAGGCCAACTTTATCTGATAGCATTAATACACATTTATTAATATATTAGCCCACAAATTATTGGAATTAATTCCGACAATCTTCCACTTGGACTATATATGAAACTTTATAAATGTGAATTATACTTTATGAGCTCATGAATTGTACTATCATTACCAAAAGCATCTCCAATCAATCCGGTCCATCAATCATATCAATATAGGATCAAAGCGGTCTTTGTTACATTCAACATAATTAAACCCATCAATAGTCACGTATATTAATATAATGAACGACATATATCAAGTATGAATGTGTAGCAAGAAAATTTCACGCAATGTGATCTTAACACGCATATTTTCTACTGGTCCAACCTTATTCTTTAGTGAGATCAAATTAAACATATACAGAGTGAAAATAAACTGTAAACTTTATTTCTATAGAAAATAACCATAAAATGTGTCTATAATAATAAAGCACCCAAAATACAAACTCCCACTAAAATGACATATCCTCAAGAGATACAACACCTATTTGAGCGGTGTGCTCATGAAAGACCTTAGGTAGTACTCCTTTTGCAAGCGGATCTGCAACCATAAAGTTTGTCCCAATGTGCTCTATAGACACATGACCATTCTGTAGTCCAATGTGCTCTATAGACACATAACCATTCTGTAGTTTTTCTTTAACAACGAGGAACTTAATATCTATATGCTTCGACTTTGTTGAACTCCTGTTGTTATTGGAATATAGCATTGCTAACTTATTATCACAAAATATCTTAAGTGGTCTTTCAATTCCATCCACAATTCATAGCCTAGTGACAAAATTCCGTAGCCATATCCCATGATTGGATGCCTCATAACATGCTATAAACTCTACTGCCATGGTGGAGGAATCTATTAGTGTATGTTTAGCACTCTTCCAATAAATAGCTCCTCTAGCTAGCAAGTAGATATAGCTTGATGTGGATCTTCGACTGTCTTGGCACCCAACAAAATCAGAATTTGAATATCCAATAATCTCTAACTGATCCGATCTTCTATATGTGAGCATGTAATCCTTCGTTCTCTGTAAATACCACATGACTCGTTTAGCTGCTTTCTAATGATCCATCCCTGGATTACTTAAGTATCTGCCCAACATCCCTATAACGTACGCAATATCTGGACGCGTACAAACCTGAGCATACATTTGACTCCCTACTGTTGACACATAAGGAATCTTCTGCATTTTCTTAACCTCAAAATCATTCTTAGGGCACTGATTGAGACTAAACCTGTCTCCCTTAGCAACAGCGGTGTCACTTGGTTTACAATCCTATATGCTAAATCTCTTAAGTACCTTTTTGATATAGCTCTTTTGTGATAATCCAAGTATACCCCGAGAGTGATCCCAGTGTATCTGTATGCCTAATACAAAAGAGGCGTCCCTAAGATCCTTTATCTCAAATTTCTTTTATAGAAATCTCTTGGTTTTGTGCAATAAGCCTATATCGTACTAGTAAGCAATACGTCATTGACATACAAAACCAAGAAAATATACTTATTCCCACTGAACTTATGGTATATACAATCATCGACCATATTCATCTCAAAACCGAACGAGATTATAACTTGATGAAATTTGTAATATCACTGACGAGAAGCTTGCTTAAGCCCATAGATGGATTTCTTTAATTTGCAAACCATCTTCTTTGCATCTCCCGACACAAAGTTCTCCCGTTGCATCATATATATCGTCTCATCAATGTCGCCATTGAGAAACGCAATCTTAACATTCATTTGGTGAAGCTCAAGATCAAAATGTGCCACCAATGCCATTATAGTCCTAAAAAAGTCTTTCGAAGAAACCGGAGAGAAAGTCTCTTTATAGTCTATACCTTTCTTTTGAGTAAAGCCCTTTGCAACAAGACGAGCCTTATACCTCTTCACATCACCCTTTGAATCCCTCTTGGTCTTAAATATTCATTTGCAACCAATGGGTTTTGCATCTTCAGGCAACGGGACAAGATCACAAACGTCGTTGTCTTTCATGGGCTTTATCTCCTCATTCATGGCATCAATCTACTCTTAAGATTTAGAACTTTCAGTGGCTTGATGGAAGTTGATTGGATCATCTTCCATCACTCCAATGTCAACCTCTCATTCTTGGAGAAATATGATAAAATCATCAGGAATTGCACTTCTCTTTTCTCTAGTGGATCTTCTTAATGGCATAGGTTTTTGAGGTAGAAGAGTTTGTTCTTTTGGAACAATTTCTAGAATGGGAGGTTCTCTGACATTGTATTGATTTGGATCTACTTCTTGAACAATATCAGGAATAGGAACCAAATCTATGTCAATAACAACTGTGGAAATATCAACATATTCCTCTTCAAAGACAAAGTCCTTAACCTTATCTACCCCTACAAACTCGACATCCTCAAAGAACCAAGCAGTTCCCGTCTCAAAAATCAACTTAGTCGTGAGATCATAAAAGTTGTAACCCCTTGACCTCTTAGAGTATCCAATAAAATAGCAGCTGACAATTCTGGAGTCCAATTTCTTTTCATTTGGCCTATAAGGCCTTGCCTTAGCTGGACAACCCCAAATGTGCAAGTGATTCAAACTAGGCTTATTGCCTGTCCAAAGCTCATAAGGGGTTTTGGCAGTTGCTTTAGTTGAGACTCTATTAAGTATATAAGCTGCAGTCTTTAAGGCTTCTCCCCAAAGAGATTCTGGCAAGGTAGAATGACTAATCATACTCCTTACCATGTCCTTAAGTGTTCTGCTTTGTCTCTCAGGAACACCATTCATGCTAGGTGACCCCGGCATGGTTTACTGTGGGATGATACCGTACTCCTCTAGAAACTTAGCAGAAGGTCCTAGACGTTGTCCACCTGAACTGTCATATCTACCATAGTATTCGCCACCACTGTCAGATCTGACACTTTTAATCCTTTTGCTAAGTTTCTCAACTTCTGCCTTATAATTATTGAACAAATCTGGTGATTGGGGCTTCTTATAAATGAGATACAAGTAGCCATATCATGAGTAATCGTCTATGAACATAATAAAATATTGTTGACCATTCCAAGAAGTTGTAGAGAATGGCCCACAAATATTTGTATGAATTAGTTCTAAGACGTCTAAAGCCCTGTTGGCTCCTAATCTCTTTTTGTTTGTCTGTTTTCCCTTTATGCAATTAACACAAATTTCAAAATCTATAAAATCAAAGGGATCAAGAATCCCGTCAGACACAAGTCTCTAAATTCTCCGCTTGGAGATGTGACCTAATCTCTTGTGCCATAATGAAGTGGAATTCTGATTGGCTAATTTTTGCTTTACACCACGTGTACTTATATGCAAGGTTTCATTAAATGAGGCAATCGTATCAAGTAAATAAAGGTAATCATAAACAGATAAAGAACCAAAACCAATAACTTTTGAATTTTGAAAAAGACTAAATTTACTATTTCCAAATGAACAAGAATAACCAAATTTGTCTAATACAGAAACATAAATCAAATTTCGTCTAAACAACGATACAACATAAGTCTCATTCAAATCCAAATAAAATCTAGTCCTTAATAATAACCTAAAAGGTCCTATTGCGTCAACTTCCACTGATTTGCCATCTCCTACATAGATGTATCTTTCACCATTACTTGACTTTCAGTAGTTTAGGCAACCCTACATAGACACACTTATGTAAGTAGTAGCACCAGAATCTATCCACCAAGTGTGTCTTGGTACAGAAGTCAAATTAACCTCAGAACAAACTAGATTAAGAAGCGTACCTTTCTTTGCACGACATGCGTGATAATTGATACACTGCTTCTTCCTATGTCCCTTACCTCTATAGAAGAAATAGGTAAATTCATCATCTTGTCCCTTGTTGTTTCTTCTGTGGTGCCGAACTTGCAGCTTCCTTACCTTTCTTCCTTTTCTTTTTCTTGTCCTTAGAGGTTGTAGCCAAATGAGCACTCTTTGCCTTCTCTTACTTCAGTCTTTTCTCTTCTTGCACACAATATGAGATGTGTTCATTAAGGGACCATTTTTCCTTTTGACAGTTGTAGCTCACCTTAAATTGACTGAACTGTGCAAGAAGAGATATCAAAACTAAATGCATAAGTAAGTCCTTAGACAGCTCTAGCCTAAGTGCCTTTAGTTTTGAAGCAAGATGACACGTCTCCATGATGTACTCCCTTATGTTTTCTTTTCCTTTATACCTCATTGAAATAAGGTTTGCCAAAAGCGTACTTGGTTCAGCCTTTTCGTTCTTGGCAAACCTCTTCTCAATTTCTTCAAGAAAACCTTTAGCTGTAGTAACCTTTTCGGACATAGTGCCCCTAGAAGTTTCCAAAATAGCACACTTCATGATCATTAGACTGAAGTGATTTGAACGTTCCCACCTTTCTATTTCCCTCTTATCATCAAAGGAACTGTTATCTGTAAAGTCAAGAGGTCATTCAACCCTTAATGCAAGGTCTAAATCCATGATTCCGAGAACAATCATAATGTTCTCTTGCCATACCTTGAAGTTTGTGCCATTAAGCATGGAAATTGAATTGATGCTAGCAGAAATATTATAAGCAGAACTTGCAATTGAATAAAGAACAAAACAATAAAACAGCAAAACAAGAAGCTCACATAAGTTCCATATCATACTTAAATAAATTCAAATAATGGTAGGGCCCATCACAAGAAACCTAGCACAACATTAATATTTAGTCTTTGGATAGAAATATTAACTTGTAAGTGGTACTCTTGGTGTAGTAATCAAACATTGATAATAAGTACATGTTAAACAATAAATCTTCTTTTGGGCTGATTTATTATTCACATGTAAAATCGAATAATCATCACATGTTTATTATCACAGGTGTACATGCAATTCTGTCAAATATTAGCCTTCCTTTGGGTTAGTCAATATTCACATAAGTTGCATGAATACAACAATTTATATTTTAAAATAAATTAATTTCCACAAGAGAAGTTACTTTGGTGACATTTTGCTTTAATTAATTCATTTCAAAATACATATAAAATACCAATATTTGAATTTAAAATTACACCAAAAATTGACCAAAATTAAAATTAAAAAAAATAAAAATAAAATTGATCAAAGTCAACTAGATCAAAGTCAAAGTCAAAGTCAACAGATCAAATGTCAAAGTCAAAGTCAACGGATTGGGTACTATACGAACGGGTTACCCTCTCCATCTCTTTACCCAAATCCAACCCATTAACCTATTATGTGACTCAATTCTAAAACCAACCCAAAAGAAATAAAAATGACCCAAGGCTCAATTTTTTTTTTAACACTTTGGTCACCCGGAGGTTTAACCTCTTGGGTCTTATTTGGTCATGGATCCAATTAGACCCATGTCTTTAAGTCCCTTCATTTTGGGCTAAAGCCCAGAACACCCTTTTTTTTAATTTATTTAGTTCTGGGCCGAAAGCCCAAAACTTCTAAAAACTTCATAGGGTCACCACCCGTGGGAAGATAACTTCCCTGGGAAGCTTATGCAATTGCAGCCATTGCCTTTGTTTTTTTTTTTTTTTTTGGTTTCATGTTTATGTACGGCATGATCTGACCAAAAACAAAATTCTTGAAAGCCAGATCATGAAAAGGCGACAGCAACCGCTTGCCCTTTTCCCTAATTTATTTATTTTTTTAATTTTTTTTCGGCAGTAATGCCATTCGTAACAAAGAAACAAGTTTTCTTGAAAAATAATTATAAAAAAAAACAAACACTTTCAAATACATATATACATACACATATCAATATGTAGAACGAATTCTCAAACAATTCTGAACAAAAACATATTTCTGAATCCATTGAATTCGTCCCGAATATATATGTATATAACCTTTTTTTTTTTTTAATGAACAACCACAAATACCCAAATTTGTGTATATATATTAAACTGAATATATAACAAATCTTTGAACTGAATTCAAATAATATTTCTCAATAATTCAACATGAGAAGGCTCTGATGTCACTTATAAGAACAAAATTTACTGATAAAAACCATCATTAAATCCCAATACTTATGTTAATTCATCAAGAATTATAGCGAAAGCGTACCTGAATCTATTAAAATAGTAGAATTGTTGGTTTTTAATCTTCTAAGTCAATAATGTATATATGGGATGCCAGAAAAATCACATTACATTCTGACTCAAGGATCACAAACATTTATAATGTTTTGAACTTTTTCTTATTTCTATTTTGGTCCATCATAAAAATAGAAATTATATTTTAGGTCTCTACACATAATTTTGTACCTAAATTTTATGAGATGCTTTAAAACTCAAAACTTTACACTTTATTAGATCACTTTAATTAGGTCAACTTTATCTAATAGCATTAATATATATTTATTTAATATATTAGCTCACAAATTATTGGAATTAATTCCAACAGTATTCTCATCCATAATCCCTACCATAAGCACCACGAATCGATCCCAACCTCACACCAAAGTAGTGAGTGTCACCTCTTACAAGAGGCAAAGCGTTAGAGAGTAAAAGAACTTTGTTTTACATTGTATAGCTTGCTTATAACTTTTTTACATTGTTAGTCTCTTGAATATTAACATTTTGAAAATTTTGGTTAATTTTTAGGTAAATTAGTATGTATTCTTATATGTATACTTTCTAATTTTAACTTTTCCTCCATATATTAAATTATTTTTACAAATTACAAATGTATCTTTAGGCTTAAGAAATATGTTTTAATTTCATCTTCACACTTTTTTAGGTCAAAAACAAATATAAAAAGACAAAATTACTCTTAACTATTCAACAAATGAAAGACATTTAAAGCATTTAAAAACTTTCAAAACCATACACATAAAAGAAATATGAAATTTTGAAAGAAAGTTAATCCACTAGGCATAATACATCTAAAGGAAAAAGATAAATATTTTCTTAAAATAATTTCCAAAAACCACGTAAGAGTATTTTTACCTTTTCTGCTTTGTGATCCAAAATGTGTGGATGGAACGAATTTACATGTTAGACTCTAATTCTAAGTTAAATTAGAACATTTATTTACATATTTTTCATGATGAAAAACAATTAAAATTAATCATTCATATTAAAATATAAAGAAAAAATGAAACCATGTTTTGTTATTTGTCTTAAAATATATTTCAAGCATTTTGGGGACGTGTTCTCATATCTCTCAAGATGTATGAATTGGAAATGATTTTAAAAAGAGCATTTCACATATTGGATTTCATGAATTTAGGATCCACTTATAATCCAACCTAAAATTTTTAGATTGAAAGTCAATATAAAACTTTTGGATTTAAAAAAAAATCTCAATCTATTCCCATTCGGATCTCAAGAGTCGTGAAATGAACTAAGATTTTTACAAATAAGAATATTAAAAGCCATTTTTTTAAACATCAAAAATTAAAATGAACATTTTATAATAAAACAACCACAGCCATTTTATAATCCATACAACACACACATTAAAACAACCACAGCCAAGCCATGTGCTCTAGCCAAGTCGTCAACGAGCTCCGAGTCAACTGTACCTGAGTGGGACCCAACAGCTCCCAGTTTCTGACTCGCGTGAAGTGCAATTTTCAACAAAGGCCAATCAACATCAAACGTCCCCAACACACATGCGCCTCGGGTCTCCCCAGTGCACTCTTACCGTAGGCTTCAGTTAACCCTTTTCTTCAACTCCTCACCAGCTGTCGTCCACTTCTCCATGCAACAACAAGCGTCGGCTGGTAAGAGCACGATCCATCATCACTTCAAGTTGTGTTCTTTAATCTGCTCGTGACAAGTGGCATTCGAGTGTGGGATATTTGTTTTAGCGTTTTCTTTCCTATCTTTCAGGTCAACTCTAATTACTTCTTAGCTAAGCCAAATGAATTTGATGAGATTTTTCCAATAAATTGTAATTTTATTTTATTTGTAATTTTTCATTTTATTAGTTTCTTTCTTTATTTTCTTTGCTGCCCCAAATACTAGAAATTGAAGGCTAGGCCATGTGATAAGTGCATATTTTGTTATATTTCAACATCATTTTTCCTTGTATTTATTGCTAAGTTTCTAAGTAATTCTTATGTTTTATTTTTATTTTGTGTTTTAGGTATTTTAAGAGTCCGTTTGGTTCATAGATTTGAATAGAAAATTTAAATAAAAATTTAAATTCTTGTGAGAGAAAATACTATAGCAAAATTATTTCAGTTCACGAACCAAACGGGCTCTAATACTAAAGAATAAAAAGAGGGAGAAAAATGAAGATTCTTGAACTTAAAAATATCAAGCATTTAATTTGGAGTCTAGTGGAAGTTGTGGAATGCAAATCGGATTAAAAGCTTGAGAAACGATGAAACAGTACCTAATACAAAATCCACGCTACAGCCTATTTTTCCTGCTGCAGCTCCATACGGCACCTTGCAACCTGCTTGCAAAGCCTCCTCTACGCCTATGCAACTTACCGCGTGCCTGCACCCCCAACATGGCCTACTAGTAGTCCTTGTTCTGCAGTCGCATAAAATCCTACGCGGACCTCGCCTCCAATGCGTTTTAAGCCCATTTTGACTCTTAAAACCTAATTTTACTATTTTTCTAAGCCTAATACTATATAAGCATCATTATAACACAAAAGGAGGCAACTTTGAACGAATTTTTTGGAGAAAAACTTAGATTTTTAAGCACCAAAGAGAGAGAAAGATAAGGAGAAAGGAGACACTAAGAGGTCTACTACTTGGATATTCTTGAAGATCTTCATCAAGACTCCTCCTAGTTCATCAAACTAAGTTGTAATGTTGCTAAAGTTTATGTTTTTATTTTCAATTTTAATTATGTTCAGTTAAATATTTTATGATTAAAGGTGAATTCAAAGCCTTTGACATTCTTGTAAAATTGATTGTATGAATTATTCTCTAGATGTTTAGCTGAAATTGCTTATATTTCATTAAAGGTACTACTCATAGCTGATTTATTGTGTTATTTTGAGTAACCAACCAAATGAAACTTTGAATTTGCTTAATGCTAGGTTAGAAACTTTGATCCGTAATAGTCATATATTTTTAGACATAAGTAGCACAATGTGGTCACTGATTACAGTCAAGTTTTCATGTGATTGCATGTGAAATATAACCTAAGTTGAATGAACCAAGCTTGTGTATCTTGCCTAAGTCAACCTACCTTTCTCAACATAATGTTTCCATTAGATTAAATCTAAAGAGCTTGTTCTAGATTATTTAATGAAAGAGATTTAGTGAAAAGCTTATTTTACTAAACTACAAAGTAAAGAAAGATTGTTATAACAGAACTTGTTGCTATCTACGGTTATTAATTTTAACAAAAAATTTAGAAATAATTCTAAGATTAATTGCATAAACATTATCGAACGGTGGAGAATGAACCTTGAACCCATTTTATTATTATTGTTTTTAATCCTTAAAATTTTATGCTTGTTTATTTATTCTATTTTGTGAATTTAAATTTTTTGCTAATTTAGTTAATCAAATCAGCCTTCTTTCATTAAAAATATATATATATTAAAAAATAATGACAGATTAATTAAATTCAATCATGTGGGAATGACCCTTGCTTGCCATTGTACTCAATAACGACCACTATAAACCCAACAAGCTTTTTATCTTTTGATGACCTTTGGGATCGTAGCACCAAGGCAAAAGAGACCTCTCATTTTCTAAACTTTCTTTGTCTTACATAATTTTTATAGTTTTTCTCTAGCATCTTGTGAGAGTGTTCTCAAGTTAAGCTAAAGTTTTTTAGTGATGCTAGAGATGAACTTATATGTTGAGTAATTCAATCAAGGTTTTTATTCATTTGCTTTATAACGCTCATATGTTTGAATAAATTGAATCTATTTTGTCTTCTATTTCTTTTTAAAATATTGAATACCAAATTTTTATACAAATTCAGTTATGCTTTCTTTATGTAATTTTATTGTGCATTATTTTGTTATTGGAATTATTTTGTAAGTTGATCTTTTACCACAATATTATCAATTGATATATTGTCAATCTTAGATATCACTACAAAAAAAACTACATTTAACGACGTATTATTTAAGACATGTAGTTTTTAAATATCGTTGAAAACTATATACAACGACATCTCCAACAAAGATGTCGTTAATAACATTTGAAACAATAATTAACGACATCTATATAGATGCCGTATTAAAGGTCTCCTTTTAACGACAATAGTTTAGTGTCGTTAAATCATTTAACGACAAGTAAGAGATGTCATCAAAGCCTTAGAGATTCTACGACATCCTTTATAGACGACATTGGTTAAGATGTCATCTATAAAGGATGTTGTGGAATCTCCAAGGCTTTGACGACATGTCCTACTTGTCATTAAATGATTTAACGACACTAAACTATTATCGTTAAAAGGAGACATTTAATACGACATCTATATAGATGTAGTTAATTATTGTTTCCAATGTCATTAATGATATCTTTATTAGAGATGTCGTTGTATGTACTTTTCAACGACATTCAAAAACTACATGTCGTAAATAATATGTCATTAAATATAGTTTTTCTTGTAGTGTATGTAATAATAATTTTCATGAAGTCAATGTAAGGATTTAATTTGTTCAAATGCCCTTGATTCATATTACGAATTAGAACATATATTAGAAAACAAAATAAATAAAGGATTCTTGATGCCTTGCCTCTTTCGTCGTTTCTCTTTTCACAAAAATCTTTTAATTTATTTTATTATTTTATTTGCAAAGGAAAACCATAAAATATCATTTATTTTATACATTTTATTTGATTACCTCTCTAACGTTTTTTTTTAATTAATCTTTTCTTGTTTGTTTTTGTCTCCTCTTCATTAAATCAACACTTCAATCTATACTACAATAACCACGTTATTTTTTGAGCATAATCACCATACAAGTGGGGCCAACCTTCTTGTGTCTCATGTGGCAGCTATCCCATTGAGATGATAAATTTTTCTTTTAAAATTTTATACTTATTTTTATATCAAGCCTATCTAGTAGTGTTTTTAAATTTTCTTTTTGTGATTTTATTAGTATGCTAGTGAAATGGTATGGTCAATCGTTGCTAGCGACGACAATTTTTGCTAGATTCTAGCAGTTACAAGTTGGTGACCATAGAGTATCACAAAAGATAATAACAATTATCAACGGATTTCACAAATATCAGTTAATATCGATGAAACTTTTCATCATCGATTGATATCACAATGGATATTTGTCAATAATCTCCAGCATGTATCATGGTGGGTACCTATGCTATTAGTTAGTCTCATAATAGTTACTTGTCAATATCTTAAAAGTAAATTTAGTATTCTAGATAAAATGGTTTAATATTCTCTAAAAATATTTGTGATATTTAAATTGTTGCTTCAAATTGAAAATACTGTAGCAATTCAAATTATGTGAGAGATTGTAGCAAAATTAGCTCAAAGTGAGATTTTTCTAATTTGAATCAGCAAACCAAACCTCACAATTTATTATTATTATTATTTTTAAAAAAAGTCAATACGAGCCTTAATTATTATTTTTTTTAAAAAAAGTCAATACGAGCCTTAGATTTAGAGATAATTATGCCAACTACCATAGTTTTAAACTATAAATCGGCTTCTACCACTGGTCAAAAGACATTTCCATTGTATGCCATAAACTTTAACAAGTGCAGTGGAAGAATATTCCTTTTACCCTAAAAATAGTATTAGGATTTTCATGTATTCACTCTCCAATTTCAATCTTTCTCTATCATCAGTTTATAGTGACAGCTCTCTTCCTCTTCCCTTGGCCTTTTCTGCTCTTTGTCGAGTTCCCTTGTCATGCCAATGTTTAAGAGGAGAGTGTTTGGAGATTCCATGTGAGGCCTCCCCTCATGTCGTGATGCCTTGGTCATCAGAGAGCCCCCTATCTCTTCTCAGACGCCTTCAAGAGACTACGATCTATGCCTATTCTCTTCTGTGGTGCCTTCAATCTCACCAAATAACCAACACGTGGATTTTATCATAGCTCATCATCATTTAGTAGCTAGTCTCACAATAGTTACATGTCCGTATCTTAAAAGTAAAGGTAGTATTCTAATTATAATGATATGATATTTTTTGTAAATATTTGTGATGTTTAAAACAATGGTTTGAACTATCATTTCAAATTAATAAAACTACAGCAGTTCAAATTATATGAGAGAAAACATTGTACTAAAACTAATTCAAACTAAAATTTTTATGATTCAAATAGGAGAACTAGACATTACAATTTTTTATTTAAATAAGTCAATGTGAGCCTTGGATTTAGAGATAAGTATACCCATTGCCATGGCTTTAAATCATGGATCGACCTCTACCACAAGTCAATAAACATTTCCACTGTATGCCACAAACTTTAATCAGTGGCAATGGTAGCATATCTTTTTTGCCCTAAAAAATACTATCAAGATTTTCATGTCTTCTCTTCTCTCAATCTTTCTTCTTCCCCTCTCTCTCTCACATCAGTCTACAATGACAACTTTCTTCCTTTTCCTTTCGCCTCTTTTATTCTTTGTCAGATTCCCTCATCGTACGATTGTTTGGGTTGAAGAAATATCATAGCACCATGATTTATGAAAGGCTTCCCCCACATGCTGCGACGCCTTGATCTTCAGAGATCCACTTTCTTTTCTCGGGCACATTCAAGAGATGTTAATGTTGGAATTAAAATATGAAATGCAACGGAAAGAACGGATCGTTGACAAACAAAAATTTTCTAAAAAGTGTGTTCATCGAGAATAGATATATAATTTTAATTAATAATAAAAAGCTTTAGGAATTTTACTAATCTTTTGAAAACTTTCAAGGTATCCTAGCTTTCCTCTTTGACACCACGATCTTTCAATCCAGGCCTCCACACCAATGGAAAGACGAGTGGGCTTCAAACTACAAGAATGAATTGTCCTCACATTTTTTTGAATATGCTATGTACTCAACACATGAGATAGTAAACTTTTTTTTCAGAGAAGAACTCTCAGTTTTTTTCTCTCTAAATAGTTTACAAAAGTTACGTGAATGAAAAAACTCTTGAGATAACTGTTATCTCTCTCTTTCTATATCTGAGCAATTAGTAATTTTTCAATTGACTTTTCAATTTGAAATAACCGCTATATCATATATATAGAGAAAGTATATATTTTACTTGATTGTAACCTTTTTACTTTCTCTTCTTCTTTTTTTCCTTTCCCGAATCACTTTGTGATTTGTATCTCACACACTCACACATACATATATAGATATATATATATATATATATATATATATAAGTAAAAAAGTAAACATGAAACATAAAACCTTTTACGTTTCCTTTTTCCTTTTTTTTTTAATCTGATCATAACTAATTTGTTGTTTATATATATATAATATATAAAATAAAAACGTTGAAATGTAACTTTACGTTTCTGTTTTTTTTTTTTTTGTTTTATATTAATATATATATATTAATATATTATAAAATCTTATATATATAAAATGATTTGGTTTAAAACTATATATATTTATATATGTATCTAAATTTAAAAATAAATCACATTTATTTAAGAATTAATCAATTAATTAATTAACTAATGCTTAGCTAAATGTGACAACATTTATTACATTATATTATGAGTCATAGAGAACATTTTTCTATGTCATATTAATAATTCAAGTGTAAAATAATTAATTCAGAATTCAATAATTTCAAACTAAATATATATAATTCATTCTATGCATAAATCCAATATAATGTTACCGAGGTGGCATTGGGGACCTATGGACCTATAACCCAAGCTCCAATAAATTTGACAATTAATTAAACTTTTTAATTAATGTGCCAAATTTATTAGTTTTAGTGTTACTCCACTAAAAACCTGAAACTAAACTCTTGATATTATAGTAAAATTACTCAAAGAAAATAAGCGAGTAGTCCATCGATATAATCATTACATATAAGTCAGTCTTCTGTAAATAGTTCACAATAAGAGCTAGGTTCAATTTTCGTTTACCTCTTTTATTATATCTTTATCCTTAAGTTCCAATAATCCTCTAATGAACAATTAATTCATAATCTTATCATGAACAAGCGCTCTACTATTCAAACCTCGAATTATCACTCAAGAGAACTATTTTTCTAACTTCCATAGGGAAGGAATGGATTCCATATTTGTATAATATTATTCTCAGCCATTTATTACATTATATTTCTAAGATGCTAGGTTATGATTTGTGCTTAGACAAATCTTACCATGCAAGTCAAAAAACTTAATGTCATAAATAGGAGTCTAATAAATACTCAGGATTAAGACTGTCAAATATATGATCATCATAGTGATAAATTTGAATACTCTATTTGTAATGGATGATTATTAGAGATTCATAATTTATCTAGTTCAGTCCTATATAATCTCATTATATAAAGTACCTCCAATCTAATGTCTCTACATTAATAGTCTGGATAATGACTATTTCATTCTAAATGAGATTAGACCATACTTTTAATATTTAATTAAAGATCCCAAACTTGAATTAATTATTACAGACTATTTAGATTATGATCTATAAATTTTATTCCTAAGCATATAACACTTATATGCTAAATTTATAGTCACATAAATAATAATGGAATTTTCTCGATGTTTATAAATGTATTCATAACACATATAATCAACCAAAATAATAATAAATGTCACTTTATTTATTTATTAACAATATGTACAATGTCACAGCTTTTAGGGCACCAAACCCGACAGTTGATCTCTTCTTGTGCTCTCCTTTGGTGCCTTCAATCTTACCATATAACTAGCATATGGATCTCGTTGGAGCTCATTGTCACCACAAGAAAGAAATCCCTTGTCATCAGAGGTCTGTTTCTTGCTCCTTTCTCAATGTCAGCTCATTATAGCAGAGATTACAAGGTGGATGGGAGGTGGATTGCATGGAGTTTATGGGCCGAGATCACCATGAAAAGTGATTGATGTTGTGCCGCAGAGGAGATCGCCTCAAATCTTAGCTTGTTTATGATGTGTATGTGTTTATGCGTGTGTGTGAATGTTTTGTAGTAACTTTTGTTGTCTTAATGAATTTTTGTGATTCTTTACATTTTAAATGATTTTGGCGGCAGTGCCAGTGACCGTGGTAGATTCTGGTAATTATGGTGGATGCCAGATAATAATCGGTAACAACGACGGATACTAGATAAGAGCCGACAAACACGATAGATTCCAGATACCAACTAGTAACCATAGTAGTTACTAGATAATAGTAGGGTATGTTTAGTATTTTAAATATAATGAGATGATGTGGTTGTCTTAATGTCTGCATTTATTTTGTTTTTTGTAATATAAGTCAATCCAAGTCTTAGATTTATTCTTTTGTTGCATACTTGTAAAGAGCCCTTTGGATTTGTAGAGTAAGTTAGGTTGTATACCACTGTTTTACTACCACTATTATATTCTATAACTTTTTTCCTTTGATTCGTACAATTCTCCGTGCTAAAAAGATCAAAATACCCTTAAATAATATATGTTTGCCTAAGCCTATTCCAAAACACTTGTGATTAATTATGTCTTTATACTTTTTGAAAGTAATATATTTCAAACTTTCTCATAGAAGTAGTGAAATTAAAAAACAATGTCACAAAAGTGGTATTTATTAAAAGGGAGAACAAGGGGAATAAGCCAACTTAAAGATAGAATAAAAAAAATTATAGCATTTGATTTGGGAACAAGTAGTAAATAGCATATTAATTGCAAATCAAGATTTACACACTACAAGAAAAACTACATTTAACGACATATAATTTACAACATGTATTTTTTGAATATCGTTAAAAAGTATATACAACGACATCTCCAACAAATATGTCATTAATAACATTTGAAACAATAATTAACGGTATTTATATAGATGTCGTATGAAAGGTTTCCTTTTAACGACAATAGTTTAGTGTCGTTAAATTATTTAACGACAAGTAGGAGATGTCATCAAAGCCTTGGAGATTCCACGACATCCCTTATAGATGACATCTTGACCAGTATCGTCTATAAGAGGTATCGTAGAATCTCCAAGGCGTTGACGACATCTCCTACTTGTCGTTAAATAATTTAACGACACTGAACTATTGTCGTTAAAAGGAGACCTTTAATTTGACATCTATATAGATGTCGTTAATTATTGTTTCAAAGTCGTTAATAACATTTTTATTGGAGATGTCATTGTATATACTTTCAACAATATTTAAAAACTACATGTTGTAAATAATATGTCATTAAATGTAGTTTTTTTTGTAGTGACAATAGGTAAATTCATAGAAGTACCCTTAGTTTAGAAAACTTATTATTCTCTCGCCTCTTTTTCTCTCTTTCCTCTTCCCCTTATCCTCATGCAACTCTTATTCTCACTCTCTCTCCATAAACAAGCACAGCTCTCCGATGATGGTGATCGTCAGCATTATCAACAATGTCAAGCTTTTCTCTTTCCTCTCTTTTCTCTATCCTTTCTCTCTCCTCTGTGGTTTCTTTCTCTTCGCGGCCATCTACAACTTCCTTATCACAAGGATCAATTGTGGTGGGGAGCTTTGATCTCATTCAATAGTGATCTCGATGATGACATAGTTTTGATCATGACGACAGGTTTCTAATTGTCAAAGACAAGATAAAGGCTAGGGATAGTGAGACATCAACGCCAATGGTGGAGCCATTGTTGAGTGGAAGGGCATTGAGATCGCCTTCAACTCTTTGTTGTTAAGAGAGAGGGGGAGAGAGAAGAAAGAAAGGCAAAGACATAAAAGAGATGAGGAAAGAGAAGCAAGAGGAGAAAAAAAGGGGCAAATTGAGCTTTTGATTTTTTTTTTCTCTGATTGAATCTGGATTGAGTCTAGATTTTGATTGCGTTTGGATTTCATTTCCAGGGATAGAATTGCTATTTTGGAAAAAAAAAATAGAAAGTGCCATGTTCTTCTATTGTTTTCAAACATGTTATTTGCTTTAATTAGTTTTAAAAAACCTTTGCTATATTTGTCTATAATTTCCCTTTATCAAAAGGAAAAAATGACACATCATGCCACACTTTTAAAAGTTGTATTTATTTATGTCATATTTAAAAAAGTTTATACTACACTATCATTCATATTATATATTAATTATACCACAAATAAATATGTAGGATATTTATAAAAAGTAAATAGTAAAATATCATATTTATGAAAAGGACAGCTTACAAACATGTCCCCCAAATACTCCAACTTATTAAAAATACCCTCTAACAAACCACTAATTAAAATTGTCCTTTTATTATAAATTAGTGATTTATTAAAAGTCCAAATTACCCTCCTTTCTCACTCTTTCTTGAGAAAACCCACCAGGTTCAGTCCTAAAATGCGTTGGAACCTACCACATTCTAACACGGAACCTGGTAGATTCTGTCGAAAAAATCATCGAACTACTAGATTTCGTCCTAGAACTCGTCGAAACCCGCTAGATTCCAACACTAAACCTGCCAAATTCCATCTAAAAAATCACTGGAACTGCTGATTCCAAATAAAAAATAAATCCAGCAAATAACATGGTTCTAAGTTCTCGACAGAACTCGTCAAAACGTCACCAAACTAATCATATGCCAGTGAGAAAACTTAGTCCAATATATTCCAATAATTAGTCCAAAAACACAAAAAAAAACATAAAATCTTCAAATAACAAGCTCAGATCCGATAATTGAAAAATAAAAAAAAAAATAGGAAATAGAAAAACAACATTTAGATTACAAAATCTAACTAGGATGAAAAAGGATGTGGTGTCGAAGATCTTTTTGCGAAACGGCCATGACTTGCCATGACTTCACCGCCATGGATCGTTGCAGCTTTTCTCAAAATCCATCGTAGATTTATATAGGAGATTAGAGAAAGACAGTGACATGAAACCATGATATTGGAGATCTATCACGGAGATTGAAGATCTAAGATCCAAACCTTGCATCGCGGGAGTTGTGGGTGAAGAGAATAACTCATACATTAGTGTCGATGTCAAATGTGTAGCTACCGATGACGACGGTAGACTGAATGAGGAGGTTGGAGTCGTGATCGACTCCAACGTCGGCATCAGCTTAGCCAATTGGAAACCAGAGGAAATCAGATTAGGAAGAACAAAATACCTTCTCGTTGGAATGAGAAAAGAACCTAACAAGGCTAGGTAAGACTCTAGTGTCAAGAACAGCTCGTATATCGGCGTCGAATCCAAAGGCGAAAATACTGACAATGATGGCGGATTGGATAAGGAGGTTAAAGAGGAAAGAAAGAGAGGAGAGAGAGTGTGTGGGAGGCTGAGAGAGAAGAGAGAAGCAATAGAGAAAATCAGAATTAGGGTTTTTAATTTTTAAGATTGAATCATAATAGATAATATAGTAAATGTGTAATTAATATTTAAAAAAATCAAAAATCAGGTAAATTTTGAAAAGTCAGAAAAAGAAGAACGGTTTTAATAGGTGGTGTGTATTCTAATATAATTTCCCCTGTGAAAATTCCCCCTTTCAAAATTGACCCGTATTTGTGCATTCCGGAGCCCACGGTTTCTATCAGAAAGCCCAAAGGGAATCCCAATGCCCAACCCAGCACCAAAAGAGATCCACACACCGAATAAATTCCAAAATCTCTCTCTCTCTTTCCGAGCTCTGACCCCTCGCGAATTGTTAAGGTCTCTCTCTCGTTTAGATAGTGAAAGAAACGCGATGGTGTTCTACTTCAAAGCCCGACCGGAGGCCGGCGACTATTCCATCTTCATGGGGCTCGACAAGTACGAGAACGAGGAGCTCATCAAATACGGCTTCCCAGAAGACATTTGGTGTTTCTTCTCTCCTTTTCACCAAATTTTCAATTTTTTTCTTTCTTTTTTATACGATTTTAGCCATTAATTGATGCAATTAGTCTTTCTTTTTTTATATATATATTTTTATCTGTTTCTCACAATTTATTGGCTATCCCACCCCTTAAGGTAATGATTAGCATATTCTATCGTCACAAGTATGACTTTTTGCAGTTCTGCTCATAATTTAGTCATGTTTCTTTGTTCAATAATCAATTTTAGTTCCTTTTAAGTTGTAGTTCTAATATTTTACTTGATCTTCCTGCTTGCTTTTGGAGAATTTTTGCAGCAAAATTTAATCTTTAGGGTAATTTACATTCGTTTTGATTTGTAATATCGTTTGTTAGTTTAGAACTTTGCTTGTATCTTACGATGTTGGCCTTTTTTCCCCCAAATTTTTCTAATTTTGGTTGGGCCAATTTTTGGCGATGAATTGTCTATTAAACTTGAACATAGCGACTGTTTTTAGGCTGTGTTTTAGCATTTGGGTGTTTTGGACTTTTTTATTCAAACTGAACAGGTTACAGGAAAGAAAAGACTTTTTTCCCCCTCTTTTTTAGCTATAAAAACACATGCTTTTTCAGCGCAAAACATGTTTTGATTAGAGTTCTTTTTTTTTTTTGGTGAGTTATTGTTACAGGTTCCATGTGGATAAAATGTCATCTGCCCATGTTTATGTTAGACTGCATAAAGGACAGACCATTGATGATATAAGCGAAGGTGTATTGGAGGATTGCGCTCAGCTCGTCAAAGCTAACTCCATCCAAGGTCAACTTTGATGGAGGTTTTTTCTGGTTCCTCATTGTTATGATTTTATGGTGGTTTGCTAATTACCTGGGCATCTGTGTATTTCGCAGGCAACAAAGTGAACAATATTGACGTTGTTTACACTCCATGGTCCAATTTGAAGAAAACTGCATCTATGGATGTTGGTCAAGTTGGTTTCCACAATTCAAAGATGGTGAGCTTCTTCATTTGTACTTTATAGTATTATTTGTAGCATCTATTTGTTTTGGTATGCAGAGAGTTTGATATTTGATTTCCTTGATGTTTAATGCAGGTTCGAACTGTGAAGGTGGAGAAGCGGATTAACGAGATAGTTAACCGGCTGAACAGGACGAAGGTGGAAAGGAAGCCTGATCTGAAAGGTAAATTCAATTATCTGTGTCTTTTATTTATTAATTTATAGGACTTGTTACAAGCAAGCTATCATTAAGAGTGGAGAAAAATTTGTAACTTCCACATGAAATCTAGCAAAGTACTATTTGTTGTGTCATATTCTTCTTTTTTTCGGTAATTCATTAATGTATGGATTGCACATGCTGTGCTCATTCATTTATAAAACGTAATTGCAGCTGAGCGAGAAGCAGTCAATGCTGCTGAAAGGGCAGAGAGAAAGCAGCATCTGAGAGAGAAAGTAAGTTTTATATTATATGTTTTCTGGGCTTTTTCCTTTGCATTGGCCGATATGAGAACAACTGTAGAGACTGTTTTGTGGTGGTGCAATGAACCAGTAGGCAAACGGCCATATGGACTGTGTTATATAAGTCGCTAGTAAGCACTATGGGCCTACGATGGACCGTCCTATTAAGATTTCTTGATATCTCCCTTTGTAATTTTAACCGACACTAAGTACTAATTCCTTTTTGCTTTATTATCCTACCGTACATCATGTATTTCTATGTAAAGCCTAACATTTTTTTGGTGAAAATCTTTTTGGCAGAAACGACGTGAAGAGATGGAAAGACTCGAAAAGGAGAGACAATTAGAACTGAGGAGCTACAAAGGATTGATGGTTTCGGAAAATATGACATCTAACAAACAGATAGCGGCAACAAGCAAGTCCCTGCAGGAACTGGAGGAGGACTTCATGTAAGAACTTTGTTTCTGTTCATGAAGAGAGGCCGTTGCGGCCCTGATAACCTGTGTCTGTCATTAAGTTTGTGATTCCATGGCAAGAATTTATCCCGTCCCACCCTGTTCTGAACCTGTTAACCTGTTAAATAGTAAGACGGTGTGCGACATCGAGACAGGAAGGGGGCTTGTCAAAAAAACCAAGATAGAGAAAGGCTATTTGGCGTTTGGGAACAGACAACGGGGGATATTTATTTTTGTTCTTGTGATTGGATGACGATGATGGGTCATAAACCGTGCTTGTCAAATTTACCAACGGAGATTGTGCCATATATATTATGTTGAACAAATAGATGTTTTTAGCCTATTTCTGTTTCGCTTCTCGATATGTCCCTGCTTGTCAAAGTTCTTTTATTTAATCAACAATTAACTCATATTATCGGCTGTTCTGTGAATACTTTGAGAAAAGGAAGTGATGCATCGCCATACTTTAACTTGGGGTGGGCTTATGTGGTTTAGACCTCGAAGTGCTTAAGGGTTTGTTTGGTGCTTAGGTTCATAATGGTTTGATTTAGAACCGTATGGTTTAAAGTGTGGATTTTATACTGTATGATTTAAATGGTAGTTTTAAATTGGTGTTTGGAATGTAAAGGTTTAAAACGAGAATAGTGATTTAAAACGAGGACTAGTGTTTAAAAAATTATAGTTTACGAAGGAAAACGAGAATGAGAATAGTTTTACTCTAGAAAATGGTTTAAAACCGCCTAAACTTGAGAGAAAAGGTGTGGCTGTGTGGGGAGAGGGGGACAAGTTTGGATTTTAGAGGTTAGGTTGGCTTAAAATCATCTTCATGATTTTAATTATATTAATTATTATTTCACTGAATGTCAGTTTGAATTATCTCTATGGTTTTAAACCATCTACATAATGTAAAATCTACGCACCAAACAACAACACTGAGTATGTTCTTGAGTGTGCCTACAGATATGTAAAGAGGGTGCCTTGGATGGTGTTCTCTGTTGCATGCAAATTTTGGTAGGATTGGTTGCTTCAAACTCCAATATAGATCCCAAAATCAAGCCCCGTGGGAGCACTCATCAGAGGGCATTTTCTTCTAAATGATGATTTCAGTACGGTCTAAGTGTTGTTTAAGAAATTTGATTCCGGATCTCCTATCTCCTGTCTGTCAGTAAGAAGTGAAAAGCCTCGGGCTCCGCTACGGCCCGGAGAATTTCGTCCTCTCCTTTACCTAAACAATTTATGAGATCAACACTTCTTTCATTCTTATTTGGTGATTGGGAATTCATACACAAATTTTGTTTCGGAAGAGGCTGTATATTTAGGCCATCTTAAATGCAAATTTTTTATGTAAATATTATATTTGCCATCAAAAAGTATAAAAATAGTATTTGTTATGTGTTATTTTATTTTGTATTCTAATACATAATGTTAATTCATATTTGGATACAAATTTTATCTAAGGGAAATTCAATAATTATTCCCCAATTTTGAATCACCATAACAAGTATTACTCATGATGAATTCTAGTTTATGTTTGACAAAATCAATTGAAACTCATCAATTTTAACTCAAATAGTATAATTACCTTAAATAGTGCAAAGCTCTCAATGTAAAGCAAAAATATGTTACAATATAAAGCCTCACATGTTACAGTTCAAACTCTCAGTTTCAACTCACTTCACAAATACCTTAGTAATCACTCTATTTCGAAAATGGCAAAATTACTATTCAAGACATATAGACAAGCAACAAGGAGGAGTTATTCCAAAGTTCATCTTAGAGTAATGACTAATATAGTGATCAATTAGTGTGTTAATATCAAATTTGGCATTTGAATGGAAAATTATCATCCAATGTGATGTTTGTTTTGGTGCTAAATTTTACATAGGGTAATTTATATTTTTATATATGTTAAAAAAATTTAAATTTTTATACCTGCTTTTTAAGGTGTATTCAAACACTATACCTTTGATTTTGAATCCGTAATGAATGTATACTTTCATATTAAATTAATATATCAAAGCTGTACCTTTTCTTGATTAACACTTAATTTTGAGCTAAAAAATTTTAAAGTTAGGGTTTTGACCTCAAAAAGGGAAATTTCTCTCAAAAATGATTTTTTGGCATATTTTTGTTGTTGTTTTCTTCTTATTTTGAATGTTGCAGTTTTTTTCTTCTTTTACTCAAGGTTCATTTATGCGGTGTTTAGCAATGTGAGTTAGAACCAGAACTTTTTATTGCTACAGTGTAAAGCTCTTATATGCTACACCGTAAAAAAAAAGTATGTTATAGTTTAAAACTCTCACATACTACAATATTTTTAATCAAAATTAGTTCAAACCACTGAGATAAAGTATAAATTTGTATATTAAAACGAATCTAAAATTATATATCTAATCAGATAAAAGCTAAATGTATAGTTTTTAAATAAACCTAAAACAGATAGCATAAAAAGGTAAATACCTCTTTTGCACATGCTGCCAAATTTTACACCAAGATTAAAAGGGTTTTAGAAAATGAGTTTAAATGCTATAGTATACAAGGGATTTACACTATAGTATATTTTGTTTTTATATTATAGCATATGAAAGTATTATATTGTGGATGGTTTGAACTCATAAGTTTAAATTGCTTTGCTAAATACAAGGTAAAACTAAAAAGTTTACCTTTACAAGTTATAAAACTTTGTAATTATGAAACAAGTGTGGCATTTGAAGTAGAGTTATATATTAGAGTACAAAATAAAATAGTATATCAAATTAGATGCGCAACGGTTCCGACATCTGATCGACTCTCATCAAACATGCAACGATCAAGATTATTTGAATAGAAATTCAAATTTGTTTGAATTTTTGTAAGGAAAAAACACTACGGGGGTGTTTGGCAAAGTGGTGGGAACTGCGGTTCCTACCACAAAATCAGTTATAAACAGTAAAAAGTTCTCACATGCTACAGTAACAATAAAAAAATTTGCTACAGTGTAAAGTCTCTCATATGTTACAATAAAAGTGGTTCTCACCACCTTCCAAACACCCTATACAATAAAATGTTTTGGTTCAAACTTGCGAATCAAAGAAGGGTTAAAGTTTGAGGGGTCTCTTTAATATTGCATAACTTAGGGGCGTAAGTATAATTTTATAAAAGATTGTTTATTAAATTTATTTTTTGCCCCACTTCAACGACACGCATTCCTGTGTTCGTGCGGAAACCCCGGGGGTTTCACCTCTTGGCCAATACATAAACAGCTTAAAGCCCGAACTCGAAAGGTCCCCTCCAAAACCCTAAAAACTTCCCCTCCCTCTCTCTCTCTCTCTCTCTCTCTCTCTCGAGCTCTACCTCTTGACAATGGCGACTGCTTCCCTGGACGAAGAAACATCGAAGAAAGTACTTCGACAGGTTCAGTACTCGTCTCTATATCCAACGCTTATGTTTCGTCCCAGTTCTGGTTTTGGTTCAATCAGTCATGTCAAAAAATTTCGCAAAATTTTTCTTACAGGTCGAGTTCTACTTCAGCGATAGCAACCTTCCAAGAGATAACTTTCTCAAAAAATCCATTAACGAGAGTGAAGATGGATGTATCCTTCACAATCTCTGTGTTCTCTTTCTCTTTCTCTCTCTAAACCTGAAAGTTTGCACTTTTTCAATCAAGCTTTTTTTTTTTTTATTTATTATTCGAATTGGAATGCTGTTTTTTTTCCTTATTTTTGTTGATCTTGACCGGGGCTGTTAGTGGTTAGCCTGGCATTGATATGTTCGTTTAGTCGGATGAGAAGTCATCTTGATTTGGGGGATGTGAAGCCAGACAATGTGCCAGAAGATACTGTGAAGGCCGTCGCCGAAACTCTTAAAAAATCCACTTCACTGAAGGTTTCTGAAGATGGTGAGTTTTTATTGACATGCTCGTTTATTTGGTTTGATTTAGTTTCTTAAATCCTCTAAATTTTGAAGTTTTTACACAAAATTATGCACTGCTGACAAAAAGTTATACGCAATGATTTAAATGGGTTATGTTGTGGAATTATGTCTGTTTTTGTTTTTGTTTGTAGACTTCTATTTTGTGTGTGTGTGTGTGTGTTAATGTAATATTTTGGTGTTTTACGCATTTTAGGGAAAAGGGTTGGTAGGAGTACTGAGTTGTTGAAACCGGATGAGTTGATAGAGCAGTTGGATGTTAGAACAATAGCTGCGTCGCCCTTTGAGTATGATGTGAAGCGCGAAGATGTGGAAGCTTTCTTTAATCAACATGCTAAGGTATATCTTCTTTTTACTTTCGATATCTGCAGATACAGGGTTTGGAATTTGAAAATGAAAGTAATCTTGTTGGATTCGAATTAAGCTACCCATTGGTTTAGGTACTTACTTTTGTTGGTTTTAGTTGTCTTGCCTGTAATTTCATTTTAATGTTTGACTGAAATTGCAATTTTCTTGGCATATCACAGAACGTGGATATTGCTACATGATGTTGTAGTATAGTAAACTGTAATCACACCGTCCTTTTTGTACATAACTATCTATTTTGGTCCTCGCATCCTAGGTGTAAGGGCTTTCTTTGTCTTATTTCAGGTTAACAGCGTGAGGCTTTCTCGTCATGTTGCCGACAAAAGGTTTTTCTGTGGTACAGCTTTGGTTGAATTTTCAAAAGAGGAAGATGCTGAAAAGATATTAGAACAAAGCTTGTTTTATGCTGGTGTTAAGTTAGACCTTAAACCAAAGTAAGTTTTGCAAGTTTTCTGCATGAGTTTATAAAAGGCCACTAATTATGAATGTTTATTGGTCCTTGTTCTTTTTATTAATTTGTGCTTTAGCCTTTGGTTTGATGACTGACATGCTGAAACGGATCTGCTGCAAAAGAATAGTCTCTATTTGTCTCAACCTGCAAAAGCAATGTTTCTGGATTTTTTTTAATAGAATTTAAATAGTTTAATATCAAGAAGCTTAGAAAAGAAGCTGTTATTTTTCCTCATATTGAAATATTGTTACAAATCCGGAATGCCAATATATGTCTAAAACGCAGAGGAAAAAGAAAATTATTTATTCGATGCCGTCTAATATAGTATCTCCAACTCAGGAAAGATTTTGATGCAGACAGAGAAAAGGAGATAGAGAAGTTTGAAAACTCGCGTCCCCTTACGGGTTCAAAGGGAAAGAATTCCAACACAGAAGCAAAGTAAGTAGTAATTCTATAACATGATTTCTGAGCCCTGTCCCTACTGGTGATTGATAGCCTGATTATCTACACTTATTGATGATCACAGTTACCCCAAAGGCTTAATTGTTGCGTTTGCATTAAAGAGGATATCAGGTGAAGGTTCTGAGGAACAAAACGGGACTCATGAACCAGCCAGTGATAACACAGATGCTGGCAAAGCTGGTGGAGATCTTGGCTCCTCAGAGAATGCCTCTGAAGAAACCGTACAGCCTTCCAAAGACACTGAGAAAGAAGAAGAAATTCCCAAAGAGAATGTTGACAAAGAAGAAGAAATTCCCAAAGAGAATGTTGACAATGGCAATAACTCAGAGAGTGATGGAAAGGAAACTAAAGAGGGAGGAAATTCTTCCGAAAGTCCTGTGGCAGAGAAGGAAGAGAACGAAGAAAAACGTACTGCTGCTGACTACAAAGATAACATGGATGTAGTCTTGCGTGAGGATCTTAAGGCTGTTTTCCAAAAGTTTGGCACTGTCAAGGTATCATCACAGTGATTCTTGTTTCCATTGTTTGGATGAGATGTTTCTATTTTGTCACTCATGTATTCCTCCATTTGTTTTTTCTTTATTTTGTTGTCATCTAACATTTTGTTGAATTTTCTTTTTGGGTGTTAAGTTTGTTGATTTCAAGATAGGGGCAGATTCAGGGTATATTCGATTTGAAGAGCCTGAAGCAACTCAGAAGGCCCGTGCTGCTGCTGTCCTGGCCGAAGAAGGCGGCCTGGTCGTGAAGAACTTCATCGCTACTTTGGAACCAGTCACTGGTGAGGAGCAATCTTCAATTCTGTTTCATTAAATGCTTATCTTTGCAGTTTGGTTTATCTATCTACTCTCTCCGTTAACTGTGTACAATTTGTATCTTCTGGCAATGATTGAGTTTTATTCTTCACCCTGTTATTGCTCGCAGGCAATGCCGAAAGGGACTATTGGGGCCTACTCCGTGGTAATCAGGAAAAACACCGCGATTTTAAGGGTAACAGAGGAAGGTAGAACAATTACTGTCTCTTTAGACATCCTACATTATTGTTTCACTTTATCCAGTCCAATTTACCTTTTCCTGTTGATTTTATTTTACCCTTAACAGGGGAGGTAAGCACAACAGAGGTTGGAAACATGGCCGCTCAAGAGATAATGACTTGTCAGCTGGTCGACCATCTAAAGCTCAGAAAGTTTGAGCCAATTGGGAGTATCTTTAAACCTTAAAACTCAGTTTTAAAATCAATTTTGTTTGATGCTGAACGGAGATTTGTGGCGAACAAGCAATCTACTTTGTGGCCTGGTGTCTGTCAAGCTTCAGTTTAGTTTTGTTTGCACTGTGAACAGTAATATCTAGTAATGCCTTTTTTCCCGTTAAAGCATCATAGGTATGCTTTTGTGTTGGTGTTACTTAAAGTAATTTAATGAGATTTCCTTTTCTTTTTGTTTAAATGATGGCTTGAATCTTCGTTTTGTTTTTTCTTTTTGTTGTTGGAACAACCATTCTTATTATTCTTGAGTTCAGTAACGTCAATTGTAGAGGAACTAGAGTCTATAATGTTGTGGAAAAACATTGCGGTGGAAATTTGTAAACCTGCTTGGTTAATTTTTGTAAAGCACCAATTAAAAAAAACTATTTTAAGGATAAAAATGGTTTTGATTACTTATTATCATCACCATCATCATTATTATTTTATCACTGCTACGTTAGATTGTTTTATGTAAAGGTTAATTGCAAAAATTCTTCGTCAATCATAGCCTTGTAGCAATGTGCATGGAAAAACTCATTTTGTTAGGAATTTAATTACGTAATTGACATGTGAAAAATTATATATTGGAGTATTTTGAGAATTCTATTATGTCTAAAGTTATTTTGAATTAAAATGTCTATATAATTTAAAAATTGTTATTGTTAAGGAAAATAAAATTAAAAATCTTAATAAATTCTAGAAAATAAGTCATTCCTTTCACTTGGTGTGATTGCACGTGGGGCTAACAAAGTAATTGTTCAACATCTTTTTTCTTTGTGCGACATGTGTTATTTTTATTAAAATTCTAATGGATAAAGTTGGTTTTTTTTTTAATATTTTATAGATCGAAGAAATAAATGTTACGTTTTAAAAATTAAAGGACGTATTGTTATAAGAGCTATAATGCGGGTAATTTTTGTAAATAATCCTTTTGTTGATGGATGTTTTTGTACCCCATGCGCTTTTGGAGACTGAGGCTTCGGATCTCATCCTTCAATGGGCTTGAAACATAGACCCAAGCCACAATCGGGGAACTCAAGTGGGTTGCGGTTTGGTGAAGCATAAATGAGCAAAAAGACTTGTTCGTTTTGACTTAATCTAATTGTAAAGAAATTATAAGGAATAACTTTTTTTTTTTTGAATTAATGGAAGTATATAACATAAGTTTTTTTTATCATAAAAGGAAATATCATTTGCTTATTTAAAAAATATTAAAATTCTAATTTTATATCTTTCTTCTCCGTCATATTGTTTCTCAACCCTAGCTTCCCCACTTCCTAGACCACATATCTCTCACTCTCTCTCTTCATTCTTCCTCGTCGGAGTTGCACCTATCGTCGTCAAAGTCGCGCAAGGAGCAGGTGCCACCGGAGTTGTGCTCGTCGCTGTGTTGTCACTGTCGCCTAAGGAGTAGGTTGATGTTGGCATAGTCGTATGGAGGAGCATGGTGAGAGAGAAACAGTGAGAGATGGAGGATGGAGAGAGAGCATAGGAGAGATGAAGAATAGAGAGAATGAGGAGGGAGTAGATGAGGATATTTTTGGTTTTTTCTTGCACGATTAATCTTAAATTCTCAATATTATGAAATTTACTAAAGTAGGACCAATAATTTGGGTCATGACATAATAACATGATATGAACTCGACGCGAAAAAATTTCAGGATGTGTCTAGGTCTAATCTATCAACCTGATTTCAAACTGCTAAACCTGTTTCTTTCAAATCATACTTGTTTGTCTTCATTTTTTTTTTTCCTCAAAAGAAAAGGCTCAGCCCAAGCTTTTATTCCAAAAAGCACTCACAACCCAACATAAATATCTAATAAAAACTTACAAAAAAATTGTTGTAAAAGTCATTTTTTCAAAATTATTAAAGTAAATAGTAGATTTTAAAAATATTTTTAATAAATAACAGTAAATAGAAAATTTACGTGGTAAAAAAATTATCTATTTACCATGAGTAAAAAAATTATTACTAAATTTTCTTTTTATTGATATTTATTATAAATATTTTCAAAATATGATATTTATTGCAAAAAGTTTTAAAAATCTAACATTTCTCTCATTCTCATTAAAACCTAAAGGCTGATAGTCTCACGTAAAAATAAAAAAAAAATAAATAAATAAAAAACCTAGAAGCAGCAGCAGCACTCTTATTTTTTTGTCGCCCCTTCGTCTTCAACTCTCTCTCGCTCCTCTCTGGTGTCCTTTTCGGCATCCCCTCCGCCGTTTGCCACATTGACCTCACCCCTAGCTCCTCCTTTGTCATCTACTCCTGCTTCTTCTCCATGTACGGTGATTGCTCTGCTACGGTCTCCTCTTTGCCTTCCAAAACCCATTACTCCTACGCCCCTAGTGCAGCATCATAATTATTGATAATTATTTCAATTACTAAAAGATGTTGGGGTTTGGTAGATTCAGAGGGTGTGATGAATGACGATTGCCCCTCACAAACGCAAGACAAGATCTGAGTGAAGGAGCTCTCCTGGTTGGTAGTTGGCAGTTGGCACAAGCCTTGCAACGGGTTGACACTAGGCAGAACGCCTCCCGCTTGGTTTGTTTGAGATACCTTACCTTATTGGTTCTAGCGTTGTGCCAGATTTACATCACAAAGCTTGCCTTGTGAGCTTAGCTTGGTTTCAGTAATGAATGAAGCACAACCTTCCATAAGACAAAACTACTTGAGTTTTGTATCTTTACCCTTATCATTGCAAATGAACGTAGAAAGTTGTATGCATGTAACAATAAATATGCAAGGTATTTTGTTAGCACCGAGCATGCAATGGGAAATCACAACAACACATACGCAAGATGAATATTTAGAAGTAACTGGCAACTAAAGAGGCAAGTCATGCGTAAACACATTTACAATTGGAGGTTGCTTCTTTAATTGGTAAGAGTGAGGAGTACGCAACCAGAGCTCTTATTGTATTGGTGGTCAAGCCCTGGGGATGGCAACCCTAACTCAAAAAGCTTTTTGACTTTTTACCCTTTTGTCAAAGAAGCCATCAAAAACAAGAAGTAGGTAAAACTCCTTTAAAATAGTTTTAGAAGTACAATATGGCAGTGCAAACCCTCTTTGGAGGTGACATGAGAATGCTTAGGGGTGTTAATTTTGGCGTTTGGAAATGCTGCCCTTTTGGATGTTTGTTTGGTCCATTGTGCTCTTACTATTATTAACTTGGTTCTAATTTGAAAGCATTATTTTTATGAGAGTGAAATGGTTTAATTAAAGATAGTTTTGCAAAAAATGATCATAACGGAGCTAAAAGTTCAAAAAAGAGATAAAGAACTTTTTTTTTAAAGTAAGTAACAAGTTTTAAAATAATTGAAATAATAATATTTTTTCTGAAGAGAAGTAAATAATATTTGTTAGATACTAATTTTTCTACTTCTAATATATATTTAGTAAAAATTTTAAAATTATTTTTATCTAGTAAATATGCTATTTAGTTTAAATAATTTAAAGCTTTCTATTTATTTTTTGGGAGAAGAAACAAAATAGCATATCCAGGTTAAAACTTAGTAAATAATGTTAATATAGTTTCAAAATGCATAGTAAATAACAGATTATGAGAATTGAATAATATCTCATGAGAAATTAAAGACAAAAACCTAAAAATACCTTCACCTCTTTCTTCTTTATATCTCCCATCCTCTTGGTGCTAGTAGCCAGAAAATATAATATTGTTCTGGCAATATTGTATTACTATATAAATAGAAAAATTCACCGGTGATTTTATTGCACCCTGCGGCTTAAAAATACAGTATTATTTTGATAATATTGTATTACCATGAAATACGAAAATTCATTAGTAACTTCGTCAATATTGACAACAGTCAAGACATACAATATTACTTTAACAGTACTATATTACTATATAACTATCAAATTTACATGTAACTTTGCCTTACCGTCAACGATCGAAAAATACATTACTAGATTGGTAATACTATATTACCGTGTAGGTAGAAAAATTTCCTTGACGACTTTGTCATACCCTCAACGGGCAGGACCGATGACATCGTTGGCGGACGAAAGATATTATATGTCACGGTAAACCTTTCATGTTGTACGCAAATAATTATATATTGCAAAAACAAAAATAAAATTATACACATAAAAAAACTTGAATTCTGCGGCCACACAGCGGCCATCGCCGGCAACGCGCCGCCTACTGTCACCGCGTGTTCGACAACACTAACCCCTCCTCCTAGATTAGAAGGCGACAATCTACACATCATCGCCAACTATTTGATGAAATTTGGCGTCGGCAATGAGCTTAAGACCTTGGATCTCACGAACAACGTTGAATCTTCAAGCATTGAATGTAGCCTTTGTCAAATCCTCGCTCATCCTCCATGGCAGATCAGAAGTCGTCGTCCTCAGATATTTACAAATCAGAAGTGGCTGTCGTCAAATCTCATGCATCCGCCATAACAGATCGAAGGTTGGCGTTAGATCTTCGCAAATTGAAAATTGCCGCCATCAGATATTTGTGAATCGAACGTCACCACCGTCAATTCTTCATGGATCGAATGTCGCCGCCGTCAGTTTTTACCGCATCGGCCATTGCTGTTGGAGTCCTGCGTAGATGGCCGTCAGCATCGCCGTCCCATCGTTGTCTTGAGATCATCTCGTCACCATTGAAGACATATGCAAGCTCCATCGTGAGGTCATTCGGGAAGAGAGAAGTCGGAGAAGAGAATGGTTGGGAAAGAAGAAAGAGAGGAGAGAGAGAAGAAGGGAAGAGGAAGGAAAATAAAAGTTCTGACTTACTCCAGGAGTATTTTAGGAATTTTAAAACTCTGTGTGTTTGATTTATGGTTTGAATTATTTTTTTACAGTATATTTTTTTAAAAAATTTAAATCTTTATTCAAATCTTATATTCAAATATATGAACTAAACCGATTCTCAAAATCTCATCATGTGTTATCATTCACACAATTTTAAAAAAAATGACATTATTTAATAATCAGCTTAAAGGCTAGTATTCCATACAATTTCTCTTATAACTACTTGATTGCCAAATATATAGCGAGCCAAAATCTAATTAACTTAATTTATTAATTCTTCCACCTTTTTTTAATATTAGATGATTGATGAACAACGAATTAAATTACAAGTATATGCTTTGTAGATTTATGATTCAGCCATCTTTTTTTTTAAGTAAGCTTTTTAGCAGATTTTCCCCTAAATTTTTTGCCTTTTTGTAATGTGGTGTTTATTTTTTTTTTTTAGCAATTGAGTTTTTAAATTTAACAAAGTATGATAATTAAGTTTTAATCACAAACTTTTTTCAAAATTAAAACAGAAAAAGATCACGTGAGAAGCAACTCATATATCATTTGCTTATAATAAGAGTTAAATTGTTCAATTTTATGCTCAAAAAAGAAGAAAAATAAAAAAAATTATATCATTATTAATGATTTTTTAACAATTTTATTGGTGTAAATATATTTTAATCACAAACTTGTTTCAAAATTAAGATGGAAAATGATCACTTGAAATGCACCAGATCGATTTAGAACATTTGTATATCTTATTCACTTACAATAATAGTTAAATTGATCAATTTTATGCCAAAAAAGAAGAAAAAATAAAAAATTATATCATTGTTAATGATTTTTTAACAATTTTATTGGCTGAAAAATATTTTTAATCATTGTAGTGCTCAAAAATTTTGCCCATTCTCTTCTAAATAGGTTATGTGCATCTCATATTATATTTTTCTATTTTAATTTTGACAAACTTGTGTGATAAGGAACTTAATTATCACACTTAATTAAGTTTAATGACCCAATTGCTACATAAAAAAGTTTAAAGACCATATTGCAAAAAATCTAAAGTTTAGGGTGTAAATGTACTAAAAATCCTTGGTATGCATAGTTCTAATTTGAACTATGTTAATTATCGAAAAATAAATATGAAAATAGGATACATATTCTATATTCTAATTTCTCTTTTTTTTTTTAGAATAATTCTATCTTCTAATCTCTAAAAAAAACTAAAGTTTAGCAAAATAAATGTCAATTATTGTTTTGATGTAAACATAAATGAAAATTATTGTAAACCCATCCATGAAAATGGCAATAAAAATCATTTTAAAAAATGGCAATAAAATATATATTGGTAATTTTATTTTCGAGGCATTTTCCTATTAATATCCCTCGGATCAGGTTTTCGTTTTTAAAGTTGCAAGTGCAGTACATTTGAGGGAAAGAATAAACTCAGAAAAAGAACAAAAGAACAAAAACAAAACATTTAAAAAAATAAAAGAGAAAATAAATTAAAAAAAGAGAGAGAGAGAAAAAAAAAAGTCGTAGAGTTTGACCTACTACTCCAACGTGGCAAAATCTCCGCCGTTTGAAAACAGAACTTGCTCGACGTTTAATGCCCACTGGGTTTGAAACTCCACTCTCCGCCTCTTTATGTTTGAATACAATTACATTCGGCTCCTGACCGTTTCACCTCCTTTTCTTCTCCTGTTTATTTCTTCTCCCTTTCAAATTTCTCTCTCTCTCTCTCTAAACTTTTCTTAGATCTCTTTCTCTCTCCTCCATTTTCTTCGTTTTGGATCTGCAAATGCTCGCCGATTCCGTCTCATCCTCAAATCGCTCTCTCTTTCGGTTCTCTCCTTCCCCTTCTCTGAAGCTCAGTTCGGTGAGTGACTTAGGGTTTGACTAAATTAGAAATTTACTTTTTATCTTTGAATTTGTTTTGAATTTAATTCGATTCACTATTTGGCTTGTTCTCGTCCACTCTATACGCTTCGGATTCGATCGTATTACTGTTTTTTGTTTTGGATAAGTTTCGGGCTTTTTTGGCCTCATTTTTGGTTTGATCGGAAAATTTTGGTTCCCGTATTATTGCTTTTCATCGAATGTTCCAATGCCTTTACAATTTTTGAAAGTTTATGAGTTCCATTTTACTTTTCATTTCGAATTTTGAGAGGCGAGTTGTTTTTTTTTCTTATAATTATTATACTTTAATCTGGGTACAATATAATATTCGTAATAGATATTAGGCTTACTTATATATATCTTGATTCTTTTGGGTGCTTAGAATTTAACTTTGCCATGTGCAGCTTTGGAGAATAATTGAGGTTCATTTTGAATATTACTGAATGTGTTGTCGGGGAGTAGTGTCGTTTAGTGAGTATTTCTATGCAAGTTTTCGTATAATTCAGCTGGATATTTTAAGTTTTGTGGTTGTCATTCTCTTTGAGTATATTCAACAATGTGATTAGATTGATGAAAATGTTAATGAATAAGAACCATGGATGATTGTGAAATGGGTACTTGGCTTGTCAATTTAGATCCTATATGAAGTGGGTCTCTTATATGTTATGCTAAAAACTCATGAAGAATTGTTGTCTATGAGCTTTAAAACCTATTGAGTATTAACAAGTGACTCATGTGCTTTTGTTATGTTTAATCTACAGCATAAACTTCTTGGGTTTACCTTCTACTTATTATTAGTGTTTTTTTTTTTTTTGTCTATATTTTATCAATATTAAGCCTTAAACAGTATGGCACATAAACTTTTGTGCTTTTTTCCCCCTAGATTGCAGATCTGTTCTTCAGAAAGGTTGCTGTTTCTAGTTGTTAGCATTATAATGATTTGGAAGACATACAGTGGAGCGAATTGCGTTCGAATAGGGATTGGGGTATGCGGATTTGCTTGTCTATTGAGAAACTATGGAAAGTGACAAGAAAATTTCTAATCCTTCGGATGGTCTCAGTGATAATATTCAGAAAATCCGAGCTCTCCATGGGTAATTCTTAAAAATCATCTTTGAATGTTATTGCTAAATTGCCTTTCTTCATATTACTCATCTTTGTTTGTCATCTATCTATTGGACCTTTTTCATCTTATGAATAATGACTGATAAATGTGCTGCCCCAAGTTGTGTTGGGTTCTTGATGCATATTGTTTACTAGAACATTTCTTTGGTGCTTACTGCTTAGCATGCCTCTCGAAGTAGTTCATTTATTTTTCTGATTGAGTGTACATGCAACTCTTTTCATAGGAGGACTAGTGGCCCTACGAGGCGTTCAACCAAAGGGCAATGGACACCTGAAGAGGTGAGTGTCCTTATACATGCCCAAATATGATAAGAAGTTACAGTTGGTTTTGTTACTCTACGCGATTGCAGCTTTTATGTACTTTAACTTTATTCTTATTATTATTATTATTATTATTATCCGCTTTATTTGAATTTTGGTTGTACAAACTTGTTTCCTGCCATGTTTTATGAAGTTCTATTTCCTTATTCTTTGTAGTGTTTGTAGTTGGTGCCATGCCTATCGGTCTGCCTTTTCTTTCATCACACTTCAAAAATTTAAATTAAATGTGTTGCCATGACTTATTAAAACTTTTCTTCCATCATATTTTAATTCCTCTTCTTTCATCGTCTTTCAAATTAAATCATTCAAATTTGAAGTTTTTTTTTTTATTGTTTTCTTCCAGTGATTAATAATATGATGTTTGCCTCCATGTTGGTGATTTGAATTGTATGTATATGTTTTATTACAAGTGAAAGGTTATATTGTGTGAGAATCTGATGGATTTGGCATCTGTTCAGGACGATACGTTGTGCAAGGCAGTTCAGCGCTTTAAAGGAAAGAACTGGAAGAAAATAGGTGCATGGAACTTTTGTGTTTATCTTTATGAGCTTTATTAATCTAATGATAGGTTTCCCTATTGCTCTTTAGCTTGGCCCTTATTTTTATTTTCTAATTTTTACCGCTGTTTTTGAGATTATATAATGACAGGTTTCCCTATTGCTCTTTAGCTTGGCCCTTATTTTTTATTTCTACTTTTTACTCCTGTTTTAGAGATTATATAAATTATTTTTCTATAATGTTAGTTTTTCCAAATGAATTTATGCATATGACTGTAAATTGCTTTAAATCCAGGAGCTCTAGATTTTGGAAAAGGTAACTCAAACTGGTTCAGTCTAATATTGCTTACGGGCATGTCCTAGATTGCTCAGAAGGACAAAATATTTTATTTTTTTTAGGTTTTTAATATTTTTATTATTCTTTGGGTTTTTTTTTTTTTTTTTTTTTTTTTTAAGTTTCTTCTTCATAACTGTATTCCATTTATAGCATTTATGTATTCTGGTATCAATCTCCCTCTGTATGTGTGTGTGTGTTTATCCATCTCTTTGTCCGTCTAGTTTTTGTTGCACATGTTCAAAACATCTCATTGAATTCACGTCTATTTCCTAACTGGTCTTGCGTTTTCATTTATCGGTGTTCTATGCTTAACATATTCAATTGTAAATTTTTGCTTTTTTTAGCGGAGTGTTTTAAGGATCGCTCAGACGTGCAATGCCTCCATAGGTGGCAGAAGGTCTTGAATCCAGAACTTGTCAAAGGTCCATGGTCTAAAGAGGTGAACTATTACCCCTGCTTCTTGTTGACTTTCTTCATGGTGTGATTGCTTGTTCCCGGGGCCACATGGGCTCTGGCAACAATATTACACATGGACAGTCCTTTGTTATGACGCCTACAATTACCTAACTGTTTGCTTGCATAAACTGTAAATAGGAGGATGAGATTATAGTTGAATTGGTTAACAAATTTGGGCCAAAGAAGTGGTCCACCATTGCACAGCATTTACCTGGACGTATTGGTAAGCAATGCCGAGAAAGGTAGGATTATTCTCATTGTTGTTATAGTTATCGCTTTTATGAAGACTTAATGGTTTAATGTTTTTAGTTTTTACTTGTTTTTTTTTTTTTTT